>JBBDGT010000272.1:0-69934 GCA_037306005.1 Rhinophrynus dorsalis | reverse complement strand
TGCATTACTGAAGAGAAGACTGCGCGGGAGATACAGGTATGTGATGGGGGGCAAGTTGGAGCTGAGGGGGCATAGTGGAGCTGAGGGGGCAAGTTGGAGCAGATGTGGGGCAAAGTGGAGATGATGGGGGCAAGTTGGAGCTGAGGGGGGGGCAAGTAGAGCTGAGGGGGGGCAAAGTGGAGCTGGTGGGGCAAGTTGGAGCGGATGGGGGGGCAAGTTGGAGCGGATGGGGGCAAGTTGGAGCTGCTGGGGGCATAGTGGAGCTGATAGTGGAAAGTTGGAGCTGAGAGGGCATAGTGGAGCTGGTGGGGGCAAGTTGGAGCGGATGGGGGCAAGTTGTAGCGGATGGGGGGCAAAGTGGAGCTGATGGGGGTAAGTTGGAGAGGATGGGGGGCAAAGTGGAGCTGATGGGGGTAAGTTGGAGCTGAGGGGGGTAAAGTGAAGCTGAGGGGGCAAAATGGAGCTGGTGGGGGCACGTTGGAGCTGATGGGGGCAAGTTGGAGTTGATAGGGGCAAAGTGGAGCTGGTGGGCCAAAGTGAAGCTGATAAGGGGCAAGTTGGAGCTGGTGGGGGGCATCTCTTACAGGCATCTCCAGAACAGGGGCAGAGTGGCTCAGGGGGCAGAGAGAGGACAATCATGAAAAGAGGTTGGGTATAAGTAGGCAGGGTATAAAGGGGTGGGACACAAGGGGCGGAGCGAAATGGGGCGGCAAAATTAGGTTTTGCCTAGGGTGGCAAAAATCCTTGCACCAGCCCTGACTGTGTTGTGTGTATTACTTTGCTCTACAGCAATAAACTTCAGTATATGTGTGTATACATTAGTCTGTGCAAATAAAATACTTTGGTCTTGAACTAAATCATTTATTCAGTTACATAAATAGCTAGTAATAGGTCATGAAATAAGGTAAAAATTCTTACTAATGCCCCGCCCACCAGCCACACCCCCAATAATATTACCTAAAACTAACATGTCCCTCTTTGGCCCTGTGAAATGTTGGGAGGTATGCACATACACACAGTGAGCGGCAGAAACATGCAAAAGACATGTACACACAGACACACTGGAGATGCACATATGGACACACATATGTAACAGAGATGTACACACACAGACACGCAACATATATGAGCAGAAACACATGTGCTCATGAGTTGTGTACCCCTCTGGCACTCAAAGGGTTAAGGTATAGAGAGGCATGTCAGAGTTAAATAGCAGTGGGAAGTGTGTTCATACCTGGGAACACTGACTTGTGAAGTCCCTAGAGGGGACTGATGTGGTGCTGATGTGGAGAAACAAACGGGGCAATCTGGGTTAAAAGTGGGTGGGGGCTTAATCGCGAGTAGGGGGCGGGGCTTAACATAAATGTGAAAAAAGTGTTAGTAATAGGCTGGGGAAGGAGGAGAAGTGGGAGGGGAATGCAAGTTTACAGTGTGAGGGGTTTGAACACACTCCATGAGGGGTAAAACTTGATACAGAAACCCTGTGGCAGTCAGTGGGTTAAGTGTGAATCTGATGGCTGTCTGTCCTGTGTCTTGCATGGGCAAATGGTGACAGTGAAGAAGTAATTCAGCAATGAGGGTCTACCTTAACCCTTTGAGTGCCATTTTGTTCCCCTGCTGATGCAGCACACATTCAGTGGCTTTACTACAGGTTCTGCTGAGGCCACTGGGAGTCAAGGTGAGTGACTGTGTGTCAGCCATCTTTCTTTCTGGCTTTGTGTGTGTGTATGGGTATATGGTGCTGTGTGAGTGAGGCATGTATGTGTTATACCTGGGAATTTTTACTTGTGGAGTCCCTCATGTGGTGCTGATGTGGAGAGAGCAATGGGGCAATCTGGGTTAAAAGGGGGCGGGGCTTAATCACGAGTAGGGGGCGGGGCTTAACATAACTATGGAAAAGTGTTAGTAATACGCTGGGGAAGGAGGGAGAAGTGGGGAGAGAAATGCAAGTTTACAGTGTGAGGAGTTTGAACACACTCCCTGAGGGGTAAAACTTGATACACAACCCTGTGGCAGTCAGTGGGGTTAAGTGTGAATCTGATGGCTGTCTGTCCTGTGTCTTGCATAGCAAATGATGACAGTGAAGAAATAATTGAGCAATGAGGACCTACCTTAACCCTTTGAGTGCAATTTTGTTCCTCTGGTGCTGCACTACAGGTCCTGCTGAGGCCTCTGGGAGTCAGGGTGAGTGACTGTGTGTGTGTGTCAGCCATATGTATTTCTGGCTTTGTGTGTGTATGTGGTGTATGTGGTGCTGTGTGTGTGAGTGGGGGCATGTCTGCTTGGTGCTGTGTGAGTGGGGCATGTGTGTGTGTTTTGTGTGGTGCTGCTGTGAGTGGGGCATGTGTGTGTGTTTGTGTGGTGCTGTGTGAGTGGGGCATGTGTGTGTGTTTGTGTGGTGCTGTGTGAGTGGGGCATGTGTGTTTGTCTGTGGTGTAGGAGCAAGTGGCGGCCATATTGTTTTTTTCTGACTTTGATAGTGGTGGGTGGGCTGCATAGTGGGGGGCGGGCCAACTCCCTGCATGATTGAATCACCCAATGGGAACAGTAACTCCTCCTTAATACCACCCCTGGGTGTGTTTTGGCAGGCACAAAGTCTTCTTTTATATATATATAGATGACTGACTGGAACACAAAGGGTGGAACACACCCCAGCAGTCCTGTCAGTCAGAGGCCAAACAAACCAACACATACAATTGTATACAAGTACAGTATATATATATATATATAGGTAATGACTGACTGGAACACAAAGGGTGGAACACACCCCAGCAGTCCTGTCAGTCAGAGGCCAAACAAACCAACACATACAATTGTATACAAGTACAGTATAAATATATATATATATATATATATATATAGGGTAATGACTGACTGGAACACAAAGGGTGGAGCACACCCCAGCAGTCCTGTCAGTCAGAGGCCAAACAAACCAACACATACAATTGTATACAAGTACAGTATAAATATATATATATATATATAGGTAATGACTGACTGGAACACAAAGGGTGGAACACATCCCAGCAGTCCTGTCAGTCAGAGGCCAAACAAACTAAGACATACAACTGTATACAAGTACAGTATAAATATATATATATATATATAGGTAATGACTGACTGGAACACAAAGGGTGGAGCAAACCCCAGCAGTCCTGTCAGTCAGAGGCCAAACAAACCAACACATACAACTGTATACAAGTACAGTATAAATATATATATATATAGGCAATGACTGACTGGAACACAAAGGGTGGAACACACCCCAGCAGTCCTGTCAGTCAGAGATCAAACAAACCAAGACATACAACTGTATACAAGTACAGTATAAATATATATATACTAGCAACATGGGACGGCGTTGCCCGTCATGTTATGACCATTGGGCGCACGTGTTTGAAATGCAGACACACTGATAAACACAGACATATGCAGCATACAGGCAGACACATACCATACATCCCAAGTGTCCCTCTTTAGGAGGGACAGTCCCTCTTTGAGGGCCAAATCCCTCTGTCCCTCTTTCCCACCCTGTTGTCCCTCTTTTTAGGAGGTCAGACTGTGTGCAGGGCCGGCTCCACCTATAGGCGAGGTAGGCGCCGGCCTAGGGCGCACACGTACTGGGGACGCAGGCATGCAGCGGAGAAGAGCTGCGCCCACACACCACGCCAGGAACCACAACACAGTCAGGTCTGTGTTGCTACAGCGCTCCCTCATGTGGTCGGATCTTTAGTAATGCAGAGCGCGCTGGGAGTCATGATCTCCCGCCGCGCTCTGCATTACTGAAGAGAAGACTGCGCGGGAGATACAGGTATGTGATGGGGGGCAAGTTGGAGCTGAGGGGGCATAGTGGAGCTGAGGGGGCAAGTTGGAGCAGATGTGGGGCAAAGTGGAGATGATGGGGGCAAGTTGGAGCTGAGGGGGGGCAAGTAGAGCTGAGGGGGGGCAAAGTGGAGCTGGTGGGGCAAGTTGGAGCGGATGGGGGGGCAAGTTGGAGCGGATGGGGGCAAGTTGGAGCTGCTGGGGGCATAGTGGAGCTGATAGTGGAAAGTTGGAGCTGAGAGGGCATAGTGGAGCTGGTGGGGGCAAGTTGGAGCGGATGGGGGCAAGTTGTAGCGGATGGGGGGCAAAGTGGAGCTGATGGGGGTAAGTTGGAGAGGATGGGGGCAAAGTGGAGCTGATGGGGGTAAGTTGGAGCTGAGGGGGTAAAGTGAAGCTGAGGGGGCAAAATGGAGCTGGTGGGGGCACGTTGGAGCTGATGGGGGCAAGTTGGAGTTGATAGGGGCAAAGTGGAGCTGGTGGGCCAAAGTGAAGCTGATAAGGGGCAAGTTGGAGCTGGTGGGGGGCATCTCTTACAGGCATCTCCAGAACAGGGGCAGAGTGGCTCAGGGGGCAGAGAGAGGACAATCATGAAAAGAGGTTGGGTATAAGTAGGCAGGGTATAAAGGGGTGGGACACAAGGGGCGGAGCGAAATGGGCGGCAAAATTAGGTTTTGCCTAGGGTGGCAAAAATCCTTGCACCAGCCCTGACTGTGTTGTGTGTATTACTTTGCTCTACAGCAATAAACTTCAGTATATGTGTGTATACATTAGTCTGTGCAAATAAAATACTTTGGTCTTGAACTAAATCATTTATTCAGTTACATAAATAGCTAGTAATAGGTCATGAAATAAGGTAAAAATTCTTACTAATGCCCCGCCCACCAGCCACACCCCCAATAATATTACCTAAAACTAACATGTCCCTCTTTGGCCCTGTGAAATGTTGGGAGGTATGCACATACACACAGTGAGCGGCAGAAACATGCAAAAGACATGTACACACAGACACACTGGAGATGCACATATGGACACACATATGTAACAGAGATGTACACACACAGACACGCAACATATATGAGCAGAAACACATGTGCTAATGAGTTGTGTACCCCTCTGGCATTCAAAGGGTTAAGGTATAGAGAGGCATGTGAGAGTTAAATAGCAGTGGGAAGTGTGTTCATACCTGGGAACACTGACTTGTGAAGTCCCTAGAGGGGACTGATGTGGTGCTGATGTGGAGAAACAAACGGGGCAATCTGGGTTAAAAGTGGGTGGGGCTTAATCGCGAGTAGGGGGGCGGGGCTTAACATAAATGTGAAAAAGTGTTAGTAATAGGCTGGGGAAGGAGGAGAAGTGGGAGGAGAATGCAAGTTTACAGTGTGAGGGTTTTGAACACACTCCATGAGGGGTAAAACTTGATACAGAACCCTGTGGCAGTCAGTGGGTTAAGTGTGAATCTGATGGCTGTCTGTCCTGTGTCTTGCATGGCAAATGGTGACAGTGAAGAAGTAATTCAGCAATGAGGGTCTACCTTAACCCTTTGAGTGCCATTTTGTTCCCCTGCTGATGCAGCACCATTCAGTGGCTTTACTACAGGTTCTGCTGAGGCCACTGGGAGTCAAGGTGAGTGACTGTGTGTCAGCCATCTTTCTTTCTGGCTTTGTGTGTGTGTATGGGTATATGGTGCTGTGTGAGTGAGGCATGTATGTGTTATACCTGGGAATTTTTACTTGTGGAGTCCCTCATGTGGTGCTGATGTGGAGAGAGCAATGGGGCAATCTGGGTTAAAAGGGGGCGGGGCTTAATCACGAGTAGGGGGCGGGGCTTAACATAACTATGGAAAAGTGTTAGTAATACGCTGGGGAAGGAGGAGAAGTGGGAGAGAAATGCAAGTTTACAGTGTGAGGAGTTTGAACACACTCCCTGAGGGGTAAAACTTGATACACAACCCTGTGGCAGTCAGTGGGTTAAGTGTGAATCTGATGGCTGTCTGTCCTGTGTCTTGCATAGCAAATGATGACAGTGAAGAAATAATTGAGCAATGAGGACCTACCTTAACCCTTTGAGTGCAATTTTGTTCCTCTGGTGCTGCACTACAGGTCCTGCTGAGGCCTCTGGGAGTCAGGGTGAGTGACTGTGTGTGTGTGTCAGCCATATGTATTTCTGGCTTTGTGTGTGTATGTGGTGTATGTGGTGCTGTGTGTGTGAGTGGGGGCATGTCTGCTTGGTGCTGTGTGAGTGGGGCATGTGTGTGTGTTTGTGTGGTGCTGTGTGAGTGGGGCGTGTGTGTGTTTGTGTGGTGCTGTGTGAGTGGGGCATGTGTGTGTGTTTGTGTGGTGCTGTGTGAGTGGGGCATGTGTGTTTGTCTGTGGTGTAGGAGCAAGTGGCGGCCATATTGTTTTTTTCTGACTTTGATAGTGGTGGGTGGGCTGCATAGTGGGGGCGGGCCAACTCCCTGCATGACTGAATCACCCAATGGGAACAGTAACTCCTCCTTAATACCACCCCTGGGTGTGTTTTGGCAGGCACAAAGTCTTCTTTTATATATATAGATATATATATATATATATATATATATATATATAGGTAATGACTGACTGGAACACAAAGGGTGGAGCACACCCCAGCAGTCCTGTCAGTCAGAGGCCAAACAATCCAACACATACAACTGTATACAAGTACAGTATAAATATATATATATATATATAGGTAATGACTGACTGGAGCACAAAGGGTGGAGCACACCCCAACAGTCCTGTCAGTCAGAGGCCAAACAATCCAACACATACAACTGAATACAAGTACAGTATAAATATATATATATATAGGTAATGACTGACTGGAACACAAAGGGTGGAACACACCCCTGCAGGCCTGTCAGTCAGAGGCCAAACAAACCAAGATACACAAGTAAACAAGAGAACTAGTAAAGGTGACTTATCTCTGAGCAGCAAAGGAAAGAGGAAAGTCAAGGCTGTATCCCAGTTTTACAGGATTAAGGACTGGTGATTGGTTGGGAGGGGAGGAGTGTCATACTAGCAAGTTTTTCTTCTGTTAAACTGTTATTTTAATAAAGTTTCCTTTGCTGCTGAGGGGGCAGTGAGGAAGGATAATGCATAATATGAAGCCTCCATGCTGCCATAAAATTACTGTGTGTAACAGAAGCACTTACCTAGGTAGGAGTCTATCACACAGCAGTCAGGTGTATCTATATAATTACTGTGTGTAACAGAAGCACTTACCTAGGTAGGAGTCCATCACACAGCAGTCAGGTGTATCTATATAATTACTGTGTGTAACAGAAGCACTTACCTAGATACGAGTCCATCACACAGCAGTCAGGTGTATCTGTATAATTACTGTGTGTAACAGAAGCACTTACCTAGGTAGGAGTCCATCACACACCAGTCAGGTGTATCTATATAATTACTGTGTGTAACAGAAGCACTTACCTAGGTAGGAGTCCATCATACAGCAGTCAGGTGTATCTATATAATTACTGTGTGTAACAGAAGCACTTACCTAGGTAGGAGTCCATCATACAGCAGTCAGGAGTATCTGTATAATTACTGTGTGTAACAGAAGCACTTACCTAGGTAGGAGTGCATCATACAGCAGTCAGGTGTATGTATATAATTACTGTGTGTAACAGAAGTACTTACCTAGGTAGGAGTGCATCATACAGCAGTCAGGTGTATGTATATAATTACTGTGTGTAACAGAAGCACTTACCTAGGTAGGAGTGCATCATACAGCAGTCACTCTTTTTCTGCTGGTATTTGTTCATAGTACAGGTAAGTGAACGTCTTACCATGTTTGGAAAAAGTGCCGGCAGGGGACATTTAAATCGAGGCCTCAGTTTGCTAGTGCTCTGCCTCCTTGAGATAGACACTCTACCCTATGGTTCCTGTGTTCCATGAGGACTGAGATAATGGTTGATCTGTCAGTACTCCGAAATCTCCTCTTATCATTGTCCCCATGTAGTGACATTTTCTTTCATCTGATGATTTCTTCTGGCTGCTCTTTTTGTCTTAGACCAGCCTTCTTGCCTCCTCAAAAAAATAACTACATATGTTTCTCTGTTTTGTTTTTTTAGTGAATTTGTTAGAAACAGCAACTATTGTAGGCGACTGGGGCTGGCTCACCTACCCTCCACACGGGGTAAGTACTTAATTCATGGTTTTATTTAATGCAATTAGCCCAGATTACAGAAGGTTGTGTGCAGGGTCTCATGTGTCCTCCATGACCATCGACATGCAGCAGTGGAATACAGGAAGGTGCATTTGGAATGTGACCTTTTCAGCTCAATATACATCAATATACATCTCCCACATTTAACATTCAATATTGTTTACGGATCTAGAATAAAAAATGATAACTTTGTAATCACCTAAATGTGATAAATTTTATGACCTGAGCTGGCACGTTAATATCGCATTCAGTAGAAGTGTGCACGCTAAGCGCCCTTGTTGGATTTACACTTGACCGTACAGACAAGGATGTCCCCCGCTGGCATTACTAGTGACCTCTGAAGAGACACATTCCTGCATTGGGGGCATCAACAGGGTATAAATCCATTTAATTTTGTTTTGTGAATCATTTCTTTATCTCTTTAGAGATCTAGATGTGGAAAGAGTCTTAATGGGGAGGAAATGGAGACAATAGCAGAAAAAAATCCTGAATTAATACGTTTGTACAGTGAGAATTAGGAGAGATACAAGAAAAAGAAGAAACGTTGCACATGTGAGGCCTGAGGCCTAGTTGTAGGTACTGAGCGTTACAGCATGTCAGAGGGGAAGGCTTGATTGGTATTGCACTGAATACTTGCAGGGTACGGAGGTGTGTCACTGTTCTAAAAGCATCATTTATTCTCTTCGTGTCAAATACACCATTAAAGGGTTAGTAATGGCCACAAAGAATGTTTTTTGCATTTAGAAGAGCTTAAAATGCTGAGCTAAATGCAAAAAAAGTATCTCTCAAACCGCTATGGTTTAAGAGATACGGGCGTTTAAAGTTTGATCTCTCCTACTGACAGCTGTAAAGGTGTCAGCGGGAGATCTGTGTCGGCCGACACGGAGGCGCTTGAGCAGAGCCGCAATCTCATTATTTACCACAAATCCCTTCATTGGAATGGTCTGAAACATGTGCCTGGCTTTCAACCTCTTGTTTTAGACCATTCCAATGAAGGGATTCGTGGTAAATAACGAGATCACGGCTCTGCTCAAGCGTCTCCGTGTCGACCGACACAGATCTCCCACTGACAGCTTTATAGCTGTCAGTAGGAGAGATCAAACTTTAAACGCCCCGTATCTCTTAAAACCAACCAAACCAACCTGACACCCCAGTCTTATTTCACTGGTAGTCACAGACCACACATACTGTGTGACACCCCAGCCTTGTTCTGCAATTACTTACATAGAACACCTTATATTTCATCAGGGAGCACTGCAGTTTCATCAGGGAGCACTGCAGTTTCATCAGGGAGCACTGCAGTTTCATCAGGGAGCACTGCAGTTTCATCAGGGAGCACTGCAGTTCCATCAGGGAGCACTGCAGTTCCTTTGAAAACAGTTCAGGGAGCACTGCAGTTCCTTTGAAAACAGTTCAGGGAGCAGTGTTCTAACCATGCCTGCTTGTACCTAAGGTCACCAGGGTAGCAGACCTGGGTATTTGGTGGCTGCTGATTACTGCACAGTGTAGCTTCAAACCACAATCTGCATTATTTGCCATCTGCATTGATGTGCCAGGAGCTGTGTGTTTGTGTGATTGGATATGTATGTGTTGTTGTGTCTGGAGCTGTGTTTATGAAGAGTGTGTGTGTTTGTGTGTGTGTTTTAGTTTTTGTCATATGTCAGTGTATGTGTTTGTATGTTAGTATGTGAATGTGTACAGGTTAGTATGTGTTTGTATGTTAGTGTATGTGTACATGTCAGCGTATGTAATGTTTTTTTTTAAGACATTCAGACCAGTTAGTAGAATAAAACACAGTTTTATTAAATGAAAAATTAGGTAAAAGATCGCCCTCTACAGGCAACACAAAATAATAGAAAAATATGGACAGATATGCCCCCACAGGCCCAGTATACAGAATCAGAGAATCACATATACTGTCTCAGGACAGGCACACAGTAGTGAAACACATCAAGGCTTAAATGCAATAATCAGTCAGTCTCTGTTGTGGTGTTTGGCACGCCCAAGGTAGTGATAGAGCAGCTGTACGTGTAGATGGTAAAAACACCCAGAGTTTTGGATGCTGGGAAGCTGCTAGGCAATACGTGACCAGAGGTAGAATCAGCAGAAAAGTTGCACAGAATAGCCCCCACAGGCATAGCCACGGATACAACTAAATCTGCAAGTGCGTGAGTCGGTAGCCCCCACGGGCGTAACAACGGTAATGGCTTGCACTGCAAGAGCTGGCTAGTAGCCCCCACGGGCATAATAACGGAGACCAACTGTACAGGGATAATTGAGCCAATAGCCCCCACGGACGTATACCGGAGACAACCTGCAAAAGCTTGAGCCAGTAGCCCCCACGGACGTAACAACGGAGACCACAATAAGCTGCTAACGGTGAAGCCAATAGCCTCCCAGTGGAGACCATCCTTTGCTGTAATAGCTTGAGCCAATAGCCCCTACGGGTGTAAACCAGAGAACAATCGTATGAGTACGAGCCAATAACGCCTTACCGGGCGCGTTAACAAACACGACTACTCTGCGGTTGACAGGAGGAGCCGCCAACCAACCCAGACGTATACGCGGCCGACTCAGTAGAAGTTATGCGATATAGCTTAGGCTCTGTACAGGTGTTAGAAGGCTCAGCTAAGGAGGTGGCAGCACAGCAAGGGTTAAAATGCAGCTTAAAGGATCGAAGGCTCAGTATAGAGGAATAGCTCTGCAAGTACGAGGAAGCTCAGTAATGGAAGCACAGCTCTGCAAGTGAGCACGAAGACTCAGCACTGGGGACTAGGCACAGCAAGGGTTAAGGAGGTCACACTATCTGCCCGGTAGACAGTTGCAGCAGAAGTCAGAATGTCGCCACAGCGACAACAGGAGCAGGAACAAGCAGGTCACTGGAGCAGGCCGGTTCGGGTCATGGAGCGGGAAGTCAGCCAGGCCGGGTCGGATCATGGAGGTGGTACTCAGACGAGCCGGGTCAATCACGAGCAGGAACGTCAGCCAAGCTGGGTCAGATCACGGAGGTGGTTCTCAGACAAACCAGGTCAATCACGAGCAGGAACACGGGAGCGTAGTCAGAACAGGCCAAATCGGTACACAGGAATCCGGAACACAGGAACAGCAACAGCAACACTGGCTCTGAAACACCACGAACGGGCACCTGACAGGTGTCACGGCCAGGCATAAAAAGGTCACCAGGGACGGGCCAAACCAACTCAACAAATCAGAGCACACCACAAGCGAGAGTGACAGAGGAGGATCACAGGGACTGTGATAATGTGTACATGTCAGTGTTTGTATGTTGGTGTATTTGTGTATCTTAGTATGTGTTTGTATGTCAGTGCATGAGCACATATTGGTGTGCGTTTGTATGTCAGTGTATGCTTACTTGTTAGTATCTGTTGGATGTCAGTGAATGTGTACACATTAGTGTGTGTGTGGACAAGTTAGTATGTGTTTATGTATCAGTGTATGTGTACATGTTAGTATGTGTTTGTATGTCAGTGTGTGTGCACATGTTATTGTGTATTTTTACTTGACTATACGTGTATATATTGGTATGTGTACATGTTTAATATGTGTACGTTCTAGGGTTCGATCCAATTGACCGGTCAGAAATAAGTACCGTTGGCAGTTTTAAAGGGATAGTAATACCTAAAATGTAAAAAAAAAAATGTTGTAGGGTTTATCCCCTGAGTAAAACAAGAGTACTCCCACTGCTGAAAGATGTTTCATTCAAAAGTTATTAATTTTCAAAGTTGAATTTTTTAGGTGCAATATCACAGTGGCCTGAAATTGTACAGTGGCGCTGTTGCTACACGATCCTATGGACAGCTCTGGTCTCAGGACCATAAATCTCCATAGGATGGTGTAGCAACAGCGCCACTGTAAAATTTCAGCCCACTGTGATATTGCACCTAAAAAATTCAACTTTGAAAATTAATAACTTTTGAATGAAACATCTTTCAGCAGTGGGAATACTCTTGTTTTACTCAGGGGGATAAACCCTACAACATATTTTTTTTTACATTTTAGGTATTACTATCCCTTTAAGTCCCTGTCCAGTTACACAGTAACTCCCTGCACTGTGACACTAGAGAAAGCAAAAAAATCCACTTTGGGAGCCAAGTGTGTGCCAATTGGAATTAATGGGAAATAAGTTGAAGTTGTTATTCAATTCCATGTGTTGGGTATTAACCCGAGTTAAGGGACTCAGCTTTATCGGCAAAAATCTGCTTCTCATAAAGTTGGGGGCTGACTTCCCTAATGCTTGTTAAAAACCACCAACATGGAGGTAAAGTGTAAGAAAAGCGAAGTGACCCGTGGATGTATTGGTATCAGACCCTAAGCCCCATATCCATGTATCCTCAGTATTGTGTGTGATACACTTCACCTCCATGTTGGTGGTTTTTATAAGAAAAGTGAATGACCCGTGGATGTATTGGTATCAGACCCTAAGCTCCATATCCTTGTATCCTCAGTATTGTGTGTGATATAAAAACTACCAACATGGAGGTGAAGTGTAAGAAAAGTGAATGACCCGTGGATGTATTGGTATCAGACCCTAAGTATCCTTGTATCCTCAGTATTGTGTGTGATATAAAAACTACCAACATGGAGGTGAAGTGTAAGAAAAGCGAATGACCGTGGATGTATTGGTATCAGACCCTAAGCCCCATATCCATGTATCCTCAGTATTGTGTGTGATACACTTCACTTCCATGTTGGTGGTTTTTATAAGAGAAGCGAAGTAACCCGTGGATGTATTGGTATCATCTGTCATGTCCATCTTCATCAGTCATCTTCTTTCTTCATCTGCACTCCTCTTCTTTCTTCATCTGTCATCTTCTTTTTTCATCTGTCATTTTTATCATCATCTGTCATCTTTCTTCATCTGTCATCCTCTTCTTTCTTCTTTTTCATATGTTATCTTCATCTGTCATCTTCTTCCTTCATCTGTCTCCTCTTCTTTCTACTTCTTCATCGGTTATCTTCATCTGCATGTTCATCTTCATCCGTCATCGCTTTCTTCATCTGCACTCCTCTTCTGTCTTCATCTGTCATCTCAATCTGTCTTCTTCATCTTCTGTCATCTCCATTTTATCGGTTATCATCTTTCTTCATTTGTCACCCTCTTATTTCTTCATTTTTAACCTTCGTGTGGAACCTGAAAAACAAAATATATAGTTATTAAGAATAATCTAACATTAAACATACAATGCTGCTGCCGATGGCGGCGGCTAGAAACAATAGCAAAATTCATTCTCCTCATACCTTTCGGGCCATTGCCCAATGCACACTGAGGGAAATTTGAATAGGGACTGCCTTTTATTTGGCCAGTCCTTGTTCAAAATAATTCCCACGCTCCCACTGGATGGGATGTTATGTAGGACATGGAACATGCCCTGCAGTAACCCTACCTAACAGCCAATCAGCTTCTAGCATTTTGAGTCATCCCCCAGTTAGAAACTGATTGGCTGGGAGGTGTAGTTACTGTAGGACACGTTCCGTGTCCTGCGTAAGGCCAGATCCCAGTCAGTGAGTGTGGGAGCGTATGTTTAATGTTAGATTATTTTTAATAACTATATTTTTGGTTTTTCAGGTTCCACACTAAGGTTAAATATGAAGAAGAGGATAACAGATGTAGGTTGAGATGACAGATGAAGATGGAGATGACAGAGGACAGATGAAGATAACAGATGAAGAAGAAGAAAGAAAAGGATGACAGATGAAGAAGAAAGAAGCCTGATAAGGAGGAATTGAGGAAACAGAGCAGGGTGCAGAAGACCCCGCTGGACACCAGGATGACAGGTAGGTGTTCTACCTCTGGTGACATGATAGTGTTAGGGATAGTATGGGAACACTTTGTTACAGTTTGGGGCAGTGTAGTACCAAGGGGAGGAGTACTGTTTGGGAGGGTGACTGTGCGTGTTACTCAGGCTCGGTGTTTCACACTGTGACGTGTGAGCTGGCTTCCTTTGATGTGCCCATTTCTCATGCTATTTACCAGAGTAATAGGACTAAAAAAAAACGCAACAAACTTTGGGCCCCAAGCTAGGTTCTGTGTCCCAACACTCGCTGTGGTTCCTATTGGAAGGACAATAGGATTCCTACAGTAACACTGTGTGTGTGCCATTCGGTATCCATTTTCGCCCTACAAACTGTTTTACTGGAGACAGTTGTATCGTGCCCTAAGTATGTGTTGTATGTCAGAGTAAGTATGTTTTAGTATGCTTTGTATGTCAGAGTATGTGTACATGTTGGTGGATGTTCGTATATCAGCATATGTGTACGTTAGTATGTGATTGTATGTCAGTGTGTGTATATGTTAGTATGTGTTTGTATGTCAGAGTATGTATATTACGTAGAACTTCAACCTGGGGGTGGTAAGTGACCACCAGTGGCACCCGATTTCCCTTATGATGTTCTTTGTAGCACAACAGATTTTTTTCTTGGTATTTGGGTAGCCTTCTGTATCTGATTGTCAATAATAGTTGCACTGTAACAGTGATTTATAAAGTCTCCTCTGAGTTTCTGGAGGTGCTTGTCACGGTCCATTATATCAGAATAGATGCAGTGGTATCTGATGGCCTGGCTGTATATGATGGAGTTCTTGTGTGTTTTAGGTGAAACCTATTGTTTTTCAGGTAGGATGGTCTGTCCGTTGGTTTAAGGTACAGGGATGTGTGGATGGAGTTTTTCTGAATACTGATAGTCGTGTCTAGAACGTTAATGTTTGTGCGTGAGTGACTCAGTGTTAGGTTGATATTGGGGTGGAATGTATTGTAATTCTCATGGAATTTGAGAAGTTCCTCTTCACTGGCAGTCCAGATGATAAGAATATCCTCTATGTAGTGGAGATAAACCAGGGGTTTTATCTGGCAGGTGGACAGGAAGTCCTCTTCCAATTTTGCCATAAACAGGTTGACATATTGTGATGCCATTCAGGTACCAATTGCAGTCCCCATTTTCTGAAGGTAGAGGTCCTGTCCAAACTTGAAGTATGCAAAATATCAAGAGAACTTCAAACGAAATTACATACGGATGAAAGACTTAAGAACATATTCCCACAGTCTCTCTTACTTTCCTTCAGACAGCCTCCTAATTTGAAACAACTGATGGTGAGGAGTGCCCTGAATAAAAATACAAAAAATGGCACATCTCCCTGCCTATAACAGAGATGTGAAACTTGTGAACACATTTACACCATGGACAAGATACCAATTCCAAACACCCAGTTACACCATAAGATCAATGGTGCCTTCACATGTAAATCATCCAATGTAATATACCTTATCATGTGTGCAAAATGCCCAACAGCTCTTTATGTGGGAAAAACTGGACAAGCACTACATAGGAGATTTAATTCCCACAGATCCAGTGTTAATAACAAAAAGACAGAGACACCAGTGGGAGAACATTTTTGTCAAAATGGGCACAGTGCCAGGGACATTAAGTTAACTGTATTGATGGGACTGTTCCGCACTCAGAGGGACAGAAAAGTATGGGAGGTAAAATTAATGTTAAAATGTAATGCAATTTGTAGTAGTTTAAACAGAGATAAAGAATTCTTGTCACATTATCACTTAGTTGATTGACTTTCCAACAGTCCCACTGGGATCATAAATACCTCTAAAGCCTCAGAGGAAGACTGCAATTTACCACTGACTGATCAAAGAAATCTGGATCTGGACTGCATTCTCTTATCTGATTTCCATTCTAACCAATGCAATGTGTACTTGTATTTAAGAGAGAGGTTTTCATATTTATCTGTATAACATGCCTGAGGAAGAGACCTAAGAGGTCTTGAAAGCTTGTATCCTAAATCTGCTTAGTTAGCCAATAAAAGGTATCAAAAAATATATTTGCCTCCTGTATTTCTACGGCTAACACTGTAGCAACTCTGTCCTACATCCACTCCAATGTACTCACAGTAACCACTCCACGGAGCTCTCCCAAATCCTCTCCACACACAGATACACATAATGTGACTTTTCCCCTAATAATTCCAGTGATGCTGAATCCTCGTCAGTGAGGAATCTGGTGTCCAGGTGTCTGAAACAAAAATAAAAAAGAGCTGGTAGCAAAAGAAGAATGAATCTGATGGTGAGGGACAAGCTTCTCTCCAGACTGCTGGGATGAACACAGTATAATCGGCTTGCTATACAGAGGGCGTCTGGCTCTGGCAGCAGATAATTGTACCAGTGTTAGGATCTGAGAACAGAGACAAAGGAACAGGAGCCTGCACTGTCTGAATGAACAAACCCAGAGATAGCAGACAAAACATAGAGAATAGGAGGCGACCACTGTAGATAAGACTGACAGGACACTCGTCCTTTATACTCAGTGCTTAAAGTATTTTCCCTGTGCCAATCTATACAGGGTGCCAGTCATCAAAATGGAGTTTTCCAAGGCCTTGCCAGCTTTACATTTATCATCTTCTAACATCTTTCCTTGGCCCACCTTGAACAAGGAACGTTCTCTCAATGTGTATTGACTTTAATTTAAATCCTAACCGCTTAGAAAACAAGTGAATTAGAACCTCCCCCTGCTAATTATGGTGTCCTCGTTTCTGACTCGCTAGGGGATGTTATCATGATGCCAGCAGACGGACAGAGCCAAATTTAATAAAAAAAAAACCACTTCAAACTAACAGGACTGTGTGGATGAAAGGGTAGTGGGGGGGGGTGAGGTGTTTTGTCTGGGGATAGGAGACGGATCACAATCTCACCGCTTCTTCCACCCAAAGGTCAATTTACAGACACGTCTCCCATCAGGAAGGGAAATGCTGTTTGAAACCCGTTAATTAGTTTCTTTTTTATTATTTTAAAGTAAAGAATAAAACATCAAAAGAATCTTGTGAGCAGTTTTCCATGTTCATCCGATATGCACGTTCTGTGTGAAATTATCATTTTTTATGCTCAGCTAAATCTATATTTTCCATAGAGGTCATGTGTAGTTTACCTGATGTCCCCTGCCTGTGGGAGCAATGTTCCACAGGATCTGTGCAGAAATACAGATTTATTTACACTCCATAGAAATGGAAACAAACACAAGCAAACCAGGATTTGTGTGTATTTACAATATTGGCCAAACTGTACTTCAGGCAAGCAGGAACCGACAGGCACAGATAGACAGACAGGGGAAAACAGGCCCAGTAAGACAGACAGGATGGAAGGACTGACATTTCAATCAGATACTACTAGTTGCTAATGATGTGCATGTACACCCAGCGCTACCTAACCCGAGGCACGGAGGCACTATGTGTGTGTTCCAAATGTATGGATTAAATCCTGTAGTGTTATTAATATTATTACTGACTACAGACAATACAGGTTATTAATATTACTATTGACTGCAGATAATACAAAATGTTATTAATATGACTACTGACTACAGACAATACATGTTATTAATATTACTACTGACTGCAGACAATACAAAGTGTTATTAATATTACTATTAGTATTACTAATGACTGCAGACAATCTAAAGTATATTAATATTACTACTGACTGCAGATAATACATGTTATTAGTATTACTAATGACTGCAGACAATACAAAGTGTATTAATATTACTACTGACTGCAGACAATACAAAGTGTATTAATATTACTAATGACTGCAGACAATACACAGTGTTATTAATATTACTACTGACTGCAGACAATACATGTTATTAATATTACTACTGATTACAGACAATACAAAGTGTATTAATATTTGTACTGTGACTACAGACAATACAAAGTGTTATTAATATTACTACTGACTACAGACAATACATGTTATTATTATTACTACTGACTGCAGATAATACAAAGTGTTATTAATATTACTACTGACTGCAGACAATACAAAGTGTATTAATATTACTACTGACTGCAGACAATACAAAGTGTATTAATATTACTACTGACTGCAGACAATACAAAGTGTTATTATATTACTACTGACTACAGACAATACATGTTATTAATATTACTACTGACTGCAGACAATACAAAGTGTTATTAATATTACTACTGACTACAGACAATACATGTTATTAATATTACTACTGATTACAGACAATACAAAGTGTATTAATATTTGTACTGTGACTACAGACAATACAAAGTGTTATTAATATTACTACTGACTACAGACAATACATGTTATTAATATTACTACTGACTGCAGACAATACAAAGTGTTATTAATATTTGTACTGTGACTACGCACACATACATATACATTTATGAATTAATAAGTGGTATACTTCAAATTAATGTGTTTGATTTTAATAAGAATTACAAATATCAAAGTGAATGAGCCCCATATTTTTATTTAATATGCTGAGAAAGGATATGAAAGTCCTCTCCCTTTAAAAATAAAACATAATATTACTTCTCCGGGATGGACAGATGGATGGATGGACAGATGGATGTGGGGTAATGCTTCCCCTCTGTTTATTTCAGATTAATATTTTTTTACACATTTATTCTTCTATTAACATACAGTGGGTGGAAATACTGACTGCAATGCAGGACCAGTGAGTGAGGCAATGGAGGGGTGAATGTTGGTATGGAAAGGCAATGGGGGTGGGGTAGTTTGAGGCAATGGGGGGGGTTAATGGTGGTCTGGAAAGGCAATTGGGGGTAGGGTAGTTTGAGGCAATGGAGGGGTGAATGGTGGTCTGGAAAGGCAGGTGGGGGGTGGGGTAATTTGAGGCAATGGACGGGTGAATGGTGGTCTGGAAAGGCAGGTGGGGGGTGGGGTAATTTGAGGCAATGGAGGGGAGAATGGTGGTCTGGAAAGGCAGGTGGGGGGTGGGGTAGTTTGAGGCAATGGAGGGGTGAATGGTGGTCTGGAAAGGCAATGGATCTCAGTAACTGCTTAGATAATAATTATTTTGCTTTCATTTTCTTTTTAAATCTCTGAAGTAGTATGCCAGGGTGGATATGAAATGTGTAGGGTGTTGGGCAACATATTATCAGTTACTGATTTCAGTGTGTTTTGTATTACTATTGCCTACATAAACCTGTTTTCTCTTATGTCCAATATGGAACACAGGTACCATGGGGTTGAGATCCTCTTTTTGGAGGGAAGGCACATATAGGTGGAGGCTCACAGCCATCCTCCAGTTCAACCCTTCCCCCTCCTATAAATCCCCGTTATGAATGTGCCCTGCGTGATGAAAGGATGAGCTGGAGACACTCTGAATTTTACATTTGTTATTACTTTCTGATAGATACAGGGGTGTCACAATTCCCCTAATAGAAGGGTTACCATTAATGGGCTTCTCCTGGAGTGGACTGACCAGTGTACAGGTGGGTTACCATTAATGGGCTTCTCCTGGAGTGGACTGACCAGTGTACAGGAGGGTTATCATTACTGGGCTTACCCCGGAGTGGACTGACCAATGTACAGGAGGGTTATCATTACTGGGCTTTCCCCTGGAGTGGACTGACCAGTGTACAGGAGGGTTACCATTACCGGGCTTCCCCTGGAGTGGACTGACCAGTGTACAGGAGGGTTACCATTACCGGGCTTCCCCTGGCATGGATTGACCAGTGTACAGGTGGGTTACCATTACTGGGCTTCCTCTGGAGTGGACTGACCAGTGTACAGGTGGGTTACCATTACCGGACTTCCCCTGGAGTGGACTGACCAGTGGACAGGAGGGTTACCATTACCGGGCTTCCCCTGGCGTGGATTGACCAGTGTACAGGAGGTTTACCATTACCGGGCTTCCCCTGGCGTGGATTGACCAGTGTACAGGTGGATTACCATTACTGGACTTCCCCTGGAGTGGACTGACCAGTGTACAGGAGGTTTACCATTACCGGGCTTCCCCTGGCGTGGATTGACCAGTGTACAGGTGGGTTACCGTTATTGGGCTTCCTCTGGAGTGGACTGACCAGTGTACAGGTGTGTTACTATTACTGGATTTCCCATGGAGTGGACTGACCAGTGTGCAGTAGGGTTACCATTACCAGGCTTCCCCTGCCGTGGATTGACCAGTGTACAGGAGGGTTACCATTACTGAGCTTCCTCTGGAGTGGATTGACCAGTGTACAGGTGGGTTACCATTATTGGGCTTCCTCTGGAGTGGACTGACCAGTGTACAGGTGTGTTACCATTACTGGACTTCCCCTGGAGTGGACCGACCAGTGTACAGGTGTGTTACCATTACTGGACTTGCCCTGGAGTGGACTGACCAGTGTACAGGTGTGTTACCATTACTGGACTTCCCCTGGAGTGGACTGACCAGTGTACAGGAGGGTTACCATTACTGGACTTCCCCTGGAGTGGACTGACCAATGTACAGGTGGGTTACCATTACTGGGCTTCCTCTGGAGTTGACTGACCAGTGTACAGGTGACTGACCAGTGTACAGGTGTGTTACCATTACTGGACTTCCCCTGGAGTGGACTGACCAGTGTACAGGTGGACTGACCAGTGTACAGGTGCTGTGTGGAGCCGTGCAGTCCTGTGGAATGAATCCTTTTACCTTTCCCTCCCAGCAGAGTCTCTTGGGGATTGGGTTCCTTCACAATGGTAACCTGAAGAAGCTGAATGGTAGTGAGTAACCCTTTGAGTGCCTTGGTCCACATTGTCCCTACCTTGTGCCTCTCCATAGAGAGGCTTTCTTTGAGCCCTCGAGCTCTGTCACTCATGTTGGGAATCTTTATTAGTATGTTCATCTCCTGAGCTATGGAGCAAGGGTGGCTACAGTCTGGATAGTCTAACCCTTTCCCTGCTGTTCTCACTGGGTTGGGGTTCTGTGGGTCTTTGGCTCATCCCTCTGTATTGGGCTCCTTTTTGGGTCCCTCTCACATGGTTCCTAGGTTTTTTGGGTCCTTGGGTACCTTTGTCACGTTGCCCGATTTTAGTGCTGTGGCCTCTTTAAGAATGGGTGCCCACGTCACTGCCATCTTTGTTTCATTGACTTCCATAGGCAAACTTCATTGGGGCATATCTCTGCACCTGTCTGACACAGAGAAGTCAGTGGTCTCTTTCTCTGGTCTCCTCATGCCCTTTCATCTGGTTCATGTCCTGAATGTCTTGGGGCCCCGTGATGATTCCGTGGCCAGATTGTTGGCATTGCTAGCAAAAGAGAAGACTACATTTCCCAGAATGCCCGTTTTGTGAGCTTTTTTCTGATTGGCTGCCAGTTTTGCAGTCACCATTTTACTTCTCTCTTGCTTATCCTAAGCAGCTCTCCTTTCTCTCCTTCTCCCTATTAACCCTTCGCCTGCCAGATAAGTGGTTTTCTGGTCTTTCTATAGTGGCCTATTAGTCTGGGGGATTATTACTGATTAGTTATACTAGTCTGAGACAGTTTTACTGTTAGGATATCAGATTCTAAGGGACATGGGAGTAAATCTAAAACTAAGGACTCTGGGGTGTCTCTTACCCACCCCCACGCTTATTGTTCCTCATGCAGAGATGGACTAAGGCTCCATAGGGCCCTAGACAAGGTACCAATTTGGGGCCCAACATCTTTTGCTTCTGACAGAGTGCTGCTAGCAGGTACTGGCATTGTGGCTGTAATGGAATTGCAGTCAGCTGGATGATGACTGCAGCAGTGACAGCAGGGCCTCTGTCTGTGACCCATCACTTGCATCCAGGGCTCTCATATTGCCATTGTCCCTAGGCAGTAGCCTAAGTTGCCATGACGGATAATCCAGCTCTGTCCTCATGTCAAACAGGGCTCCCTACAGAGTAATTTTATGGCCACTGTGCCACTCTTGTGCTCTGACCTTACTACTTCACTGGGGCCCTCCAGCACTGACTAAGAGCCTGCTTAGATCAAAACTCTTCTGTCCTTAGTGGCCCAACTCCCTTTATCCCTTCAGGGGGTTCTACAGCTTGGAACACTACCACTACCTTTAAATATGTGGTCCCTATCTCTCTGAGTGGTCCTCAGAATCTAGAGGCCTCATCAGAGGAGGAATTGTCAGAAGGGGAGGATAAGGGGGGGAATGAGGATATGGACTCTTCCTACTTCTGTGGGGACTCTTATGAGAATGGCCCCCTTCCCTCTGCTGAGGGACTCATTAGAGCTGTCTATCACCAAGAGGTTCTCTAAGCAGCATCCCTTTTTCCAGGTTGGTGAAGTCTACTGTCCTGAATTTTGCAGATGCGGCAGGTCTGAAGGATCCAGCGGACAAGAAGCTGGATTCTATTATCAGGGCCAACTTTGCAGACACTGGAGCAGCACTGAGGCCTATTTTTGCCTCTGCCTGGGTTAAACAGGGCTGTTGTCATGTGGGGTGAACAGATAACGGAAGCTGCCCATGCCAGGGTTTCCAAGAAGGATCTGTTGGTTCTTTTGGCTAACATTAAGGAGGCCAGCACTTATGTATATGAGGAATTGAAGCAGATAGTTAGTAATGCTACTGGGGCAAGAGCACCTTTTTGTCTCCGATGCCCACCAAACAGCCAAATATTGTGAGGAAACTGCCTTTTTCATTCCCTCTCCAAACAGAGGTGCAAAGGCCACAAGGTTCCGCCAGGCCCAGAAGCAGTGGCAGCCCAAGCAAACAGCTCAAAGGGCTGTCAAGCATCTTCCGCATGTCTCGCAGAGTCCTACTCCATTGGTGCCTGTAGCAGGGAGTCTTCCCCTTTTACAAGATGCCTGGGATTCTTCGAATGGTGAATCCTCCCCCTGAACATCATCATGGACCTCAAATATCTCAAAAAATACGTGGTGATTATGCACTTCAAGATGGAATCCTTGCATTCTGTCATCGCAGTGAAGTGCCCAAAGGAGAACTTGACATCCCTTGACCTTCAGGATACATACCTACTCATCGCTACCCATCCAGACAGTCAGTGATAGCTGCGATTTGCCTACAGCTCATATCATTACCAGTTCACAGCTCTGCAATTTGTCCTGGCTTCTGCACCTTGGATATTCACCAGAGTCAAGGGGGCATTCACGGCCTTCATTCACACCAGGGGCATTTCATTGACACCCTGTCTGGATGACCTTTTGCTAAAGGCTCCCTCAGAGGAGTTCTTGGTCCAGCACATCCAAGACTGTACTTGGCTTCTGGTCCACCATGGGCGCATTCTGAATGCGGAAGTCCTCTCCTCTCCGATACCTACCCAGGAACTGGTGTTCCTGGGGATGAGGTTCAACATCCATCAGGGAAAAGTTTTCCTGCTGGAGGAGAAAATTCTATGCAGGAGGTGTTGCAGGTGCTGGAGTGGTCCTCGGCCATGATCAGGAAGTACATGTGGGTGCTGGGAAGGCTGGTGTCAACACTAATGGCTGTGCTTTACTGTCTGGTACACAAGAGGGAGCTTTAGCAGTATGTCCTTCAGAGTTGGTCGGGTTGGGCAAACCAGCACACCTGGATCGCCAGATCTCCCTCTCCCAGAAGGCCGGTCAGGACCTTCAGTGGTCGGTGCGCCGACACAACCTGGAAAGGGAAAACCCTATGTGATACCAGAGTGAAGACTCTGGTCATGACAGATGCCACCTGAGTGGCTGGGGTGCAGTTCTGGGTCACCTGGAGGTCCAGGGCAGGTGGACTGCTGAGGAGTCTCTTCAGTCCATTAATGTTCTGGAACTCAGGGTGTGTACTGGATCTCACTCTTGAAGGGGAGTCCATTGGGTGACCAATTGGACAATGCCACGGCCGTGGTTTACATCAACTGTCAAGAGGGCACTCACAGTGCTGCCACTTTGTTCAAGATGAGCTACATTCTAGGTTGGGCAGAAGCCCATGTTCTGTCCATCTCCGCCGTGCAAATTCCAGGGGTAGAAAATGTCCTGGTGGAGTTCCTAGGTCACCGAGACATGGATCCGGAGAGTAGGAACTCAGTCTGGAGGTTTTCTATCTGATTGTGCATTTGTGGGATGTGCCAACGATAGATCTCATGGCTACCAGGGAAAACAGGAAGATTCTGACCTCTTGCTCCCAGAGGTAAAATCCTGTGGCCTTCTCCACTCTTTGGAACTGCCATCTCGCTTTTGTTTTTCTTCAAACTCCTCTCATACACAGAGTACGCTGCAAGATCAGGATGGACAGTGCAACCACAGTTCTGGTCACTCTTTATTGTACCAGGAAGGTATTGTTTGCGGACTTGGTGAGTCTTTAGATTGTAAGCTTTCGGGCAGGGACCTCCCACCCAATGTTTCACTCTACAAATCACCTGTAACCCTGTATTGTTTAAACCCTTAAATTGTAAAGCACTGTGTACACTTGTGGCGCTATATAAATAATCATATTCATTCATTCTTTCCATTCAAGATCCACTCGATCTTACTCCTAGTCTGGACCTCCTACTTCAGGGTTTCCTGTGGCTCTACCTACCATAGGGTATGATCTATTTTTCATTCATGGTGCATGGACAAGTCTGTGTCCTCACAGGAGTTTGGCCTTCCTTTGGTGTTATTCTTTATCCAGGATGGTGTGAACAAAGGACTTCTTAAAGGTTAAAACTTCAGCTCTTTCTATGTTCTCCCAGAGATGTATTGCCTTCATTCCAGAAGTCAAGGTGTTCTTTCAGGGGGTGGTTCATGCCTTCCCTGCCTTTAAGGCTCCCACTCCCTTAATTTGGTTATGTGAGTTTTGCACAGACCTCCTTTTGAGACCCTTGCTTCCACTCCTCTGCATCAGTCGACACTTAGGATGTTTTTTCTTTTGGCAGTAGTCTCAGTCCGCAGAGATGAGTTACAGGCCTTGTTTGGCAAACTGCCTTTCCTGGTCTTTCATAAGGACAAAGCGGCAGTTCATACCTCTCAGGAGTTTCTTCCTGAGTTGGTTTCTGAGTTCCACATCAATCAGGAGATTGCAGTGCCTTCATTTTGTCCTGACCCTGCAGAAGCATCTCCATTTGTTGGACATGGTGCAGTGATTTAAATTTTATGTGCACCGCAGTGATAAGGCCGACTCTGTTTGTCATTCCTGAGGGTGCCAGGGCAGGTCAAGCTACTTCCAAGGTCACTGTGTCTTGGCCACTTGTCTCTTGGATTAAGGTTACTGTATGCTGGGCCTATGAGCTCAGAAAGAAACCTGTTCCCTTTATGGTCACAGCACATTCCACTAGGTCTGTGGGGGGGTCTCCTGGGCCTACAAGAATCAGGCCTTGGCTGAGCAGTTATGCACAGCAGTGACTTGGTCCTCTTTGCACAATTTTGTGAGGGGCCTGTCACAGGAACCACTGGGCCCCTGGCTCCTGGAGGGGCCTGAGGGCCATCCTCCTGCCCACAGACTATGGACCTAGTCCTGGAACGGTTATCCCAAGAACCCCAGAGACTGTGGACATTTCTGGGCCCAAAGAGACTGACAGCCATGGACTGCTGTCTTGCTTCCAGAGCAATGGACAGTAAGGGTTAATTATTTGAGTTTACCTAAAGTTACTTGCAATGTGTATTGTAGCCACTCAAGCCAGTGTATTGTGAACTGTACTGAGACCCCCTGCCTTGTGTTAATTCATTCAAGTCTTTGTGTCCACTGTCTGAGTTCAGCAACCCTTTTGTGTGTAAATGTAATCATGTCTAAGTCATTGTATATGTTAGACCATCTGCTGTTGGCCTTTTGTTTACTGTATGGTGATTGGATTATGTCCCTATTTTATCTGCTGTGTCCAGGTATTTGAATGTAAGGTTTGAGTATAAATATGTGTGGTTTGTTTCAATAAAGTCAGTTCTTGTCTTAACCTACACTGGTGTTGTCTGGTGGGGTAAAGCTTGCTGTATGCAGAGTGCTCCTGGTTACCCTGATATTAGTTTTGCCTGGTTTGGGGTATATTGCGGTATGCTGTTGAATGTCCATCTGGCTCGTAGCGGAAGAAGTGACCATTGATGGGGACACCAAGGCTGGGTGTCCGCTGGTACCGTCACAGGGCCATTTAGATTTACAATACCCAGATGTGCTCTTAGATGGGCTGCACCCTTCCACTTTCATTTCTATAGTTCATTTGGGTAAAACTTACACACAACCCGTGGTTAAAAGCTCCTATCGTTTAGAGAAGATTTACACAGAAAACTGACGTTCTTCTCCCCAGAAAGAAATCTATTGTGGTGACTTTGCTGAGGAACAATTACCTTTTTCTGAAGCAATGGAGGATGACCACTTTGTATTATTCTTTTGTGGACATCATTTGACTTTTCCAATAAGGTTGCAGCTCTCTATTTTCTATTTGTATATTATTATTATTATTTATTTCTTATGTTTCATATATATATTTAGAATTTTGCCTGTTCTTCAGCTTATTATAATTGCATCCACATGGTTACTAGTGCGATAGCGCATTGCTGCTGTCACTGAGATCCATTCGTCCTGCAGATGTGATGTCCTTTCCTTTAGGTAACAGTTACATTAGTTTTATTTTATTTCTACTAAACTATTTCACTCTTCCACTGTCTGCCTGGTCCGCACACTGCCCGTGTCCCCTGTGTGATACGAGGGAATGTAATAAAGTCCACCGGCTCTGATTTGTACCTGTCTTTTATCACTCGAGGCGCTGGAACTGCATGATGCCTGGAGCATGTTATAGGTATTTGTCAAGAGAGTGATCAATAGGACAAATCCCTAAATAGACATTTATTCTTGGTCTTAGTCAGAAGGACAAATGCAGGAATGTAGTGCCACGCTGTGTCCTTATACACAGGACCTCAGGCTGGTAGTTGAGGTATACCAAAGGGTCACGCACACTGGCTGACAGCTACCCTACATCCATCACATTACTCTCTTCTTTATATTTTACATCAACATTTGTGCAGAATTCATATAAAATAGTTTATTAATACAGCTCTTTTTTAGACAATAACAGATAACTTCAGAGGACTAATTGGTGTTGACGTCTCAGTTGCATTTCATTTCTTGATTTCAGTAATTGCTTGGCCTCCGGGAGAATCAGAATCCCAATTTCTTACAAATTCCCAGACTGAATTGTCTTTTTCAGGTGAAGGAAGCCTGTTCGCAGCCCACACACTGGCAGTCACAGCTGACTGACTGCAAGGGGATTCTTCTGTTAACTCCAGAGTTGTCAGATCAGACTGCATAGCATTATGGATTAAATCTACCATGTAACACTGAGCAATGGCTCACATACCTGAGGAGATGTCTTACTATACAATCCCGCTGTTGGGCAGGATACATGGATCACTGTCATTTGGATAAAGATAATCTGCTATCAACAATACTGCATTTATTTTCAAAGCAAAACATTATTATTAAAATGATGTGCATTGCCTGCAATCAGTATTAATATTAACATGATGTGTATTGCCTGCACACAGTAATAATAGTATTAACATGACGTGCATTGCCTGCAATCAGTAGTGATATCATTAACATGATGTTTATTACCTGCAATCAGTAGTAATATTATTAACATGATGTGCATTGCCTGCAATCAGTAGTGATATCATTAACATGATGTGTATTACCTGCAATCAGTAGTGATATCATTAACATGATGTTCATTGCCTGCAAGCAGTAGTGATATCATTAACATGATCTGCATTGACTACAGTCTGTAATAAAATCATTTTATGATGCACATTACCTGCAATCAGTAGTAATATTAACATGACATCTATTGCCTGCAATCAGTAGTAATAGTATTAACATGATGTTTATTACCTGCAATCAGTAGTGATATCATTAACATGATGTGCATTACCTGCAATCAATAGTGATATCATTAACATGATGTGCATTGCCTGCAATCAATAGTAATAGTATTAACATGATGTGCATTACCTGCAATCAGTAGTGATATCATTAACATGATGTGTATTACCTGCAATCAGTAGTGATATTAACATGATGTGCATTACCTGCAATCAGTAGTGATATCATTAACATGATGTTCATTACCTGCAATCAGTAGTGATATTAACATGATGTGCATTGCCTGCAATCAGTAGTGATATCATTAACATGATGTTCATTGCCTGCAATCAGTAGTAATATCATTAACATGATGTTTATTACCTTCAATCAGTAGTGATATCATTAACATGAAGTGCATTACCTGCAATCAGTAGTGATATCATTAACATGATGTGCATTACCTGCAATCAGTAGTGATATCATTAACATGATGTTCATTGCCTGCAATCAGTAGTGATATCATTAACATGATGTTCATTACCTGCAATCAGTAGTGATATCATTAACATGATGTGCATTGCCTGCGATCAGTAGTGATATCATTAACATGATGTGCATTGCCTGCGATCAGTAGTGATATCATTAACATGACGTGCATTGCCTGCAATCAGTAGTGATATTATTAACATGATGTGCATTACCTGCAATCAGTAGTAATAATAGTATTAACATGATGTTTATTACCTTCAATCAGTAGTGATATCATTAACATGATGTTCATTACCTGCAATCAATAATAATAGTATTAACATGATGTTCAATACCTGCAATCAGTAGTGATATCATTAAAATGATGTTCATTACCTGCAATCAGTAGTGATATCATTAACATGACGTCTATTGCCTGCAGTCAATAGGACCATGCACTGCCTTTGGCCAAACTCAGCACTTAACACCCTCTTACGCTGTTGTCTGTCTCCTTTTACCCATTTAGACTGTAAGCTCCTTGGGGCAGGGACCTCTCTCCCATTGTTTCTATGAATGTCGCACTTATTTCAACCCCTCTTATTTATTGTAACATATGTCTATTGTAAGATGCTGCGTACACTGTGTGGTGCCATATAAATAAAGATACATACATACATACATACAATCACTGGTAATAATATTAACATGACATGCATTGTCTATAGTCAGTAGTAATATTATCATCATGACTTGTATTGCCTGCAATCAGTTATATTAGTATTAACATGACATGAAGTGCCTACAATCAGTACTACTATCATTAACACGAAGTGCATTGCCTGTAATCAGTACTAATATTAACATGATGCACATTGCAAGCAATCAGTATTAATATTATTAAAATGATACATATTGCCTGCAGTCCTGTATTGTTTGCATTCTGCAGTAATATTAATAATAACATGTATTGCCTGCAGTCAGTAGTATTAATTACACAACTTGTATTGTCTGCAGTCAGTACTAATATTAATAAAACCACTTGTATTGTCTGTAGTCTGTAGTAATATTAATAAAACCACTTGTATTGTCTGTAGTCTGTAGTAATATTAATAAAACCACTTGTATTGTCTGTAGTCAGTGGAAATATTAATGACCCGTATTGTCTGCAGTCTGTAGTATTAATAACACAACTTGTATTGTCTGCAGTCTGTAGTAATAACAAAAAAATATTGTCTGCAGTCAGTAGTAATATTAATAACACTTTGTATTGTCTGCAGTCTGTAGTATTAATAACACAACTTGTATTGTCTGCAGTCTGTAGTAATAACAAAAAAATATTGTCTGCAGTCAGTAGTAATATTAATAACACAACTTGTATTGTCTGCAGTCTGTAGTAATAACAAAAAAATATTGTCTGTAGTCAGTAGTAATATTAATACACTTTGTATTGCCTGCAGTCAGTAGTAATATTAATAACCTGTATTGTCTGCAGTCAGTAGTAATATTAATACACTTTGTTTTGTCTGTAGTCAGTAGTAATATTAATAACACTTTGTATTATCTGCAGTCAGTAGTAATATTAATAACCTGTATTGTCTGTATCAGCAGTAATATTAATACACTTTGTATTGTCTCCAGTCAGTAGTAATATTAATACACTTTGTATTGTCTCCAGTCAGTAGTAATATTAATAACACTGTGTATTGTCTGTAGTCAGTAGTAATATTAATAACACTTTGTATTGTCTGCAGTCAGTAGTAATATTAATAACCTATATTGTCTGCAGTCAGTAGTAATATTAATAACACTTTGTATTGTCTGCAGTTAGTAGTAATATTAATAACCTGTATTGTCTGCAGTCAGTAGTAATAATAACCTGTATTGTCTGTAGTCAGTAGTAATATTAATAACACTTTGTATTGTCTGCAGTCAGTAGTAATATTAATAACCTATATTGTCTGCAGTCAGTAGTAATATTAATAACACTTTGTATTGTCTGCAGTTAGTAGTAATATTAATAACACTTTGTAATGTCTGCAGTCAGTAGTAATATTAATGACCCGTATTGTCTGCAGTCGGTAGTAATATTAATACACTTTGTATTGTATGTAGTCAGTAGTAATATTAATAACAAGTACTGTCTGTAGTCAGTAGTAATATTAATAACATGTATTGTCTGCAGTCAGTAGTAATATTAATTCCATAACTTGCGTTGTCTGCAATCAGTAGTAGTACCAATACAATTGAATTGTCTGCAGTTAGTAGTAATAATAACACAACTTGCATTTTCTGCAGTCAGTACTAATATTAACTTGTATTGTCTACAGTTAGTAGTAATATTAATAACACAACATGTACAGTATTGTCTTTAGACAGTAGTAATTTTAATAATACGACTTGTATTGTCTGCAGTCAGTAGTAATATTAATACCACAACTTGTCTGCAATCAATAGTAATAAAACAAGACTTCTATTGTCCGCAGTTAGTAGTAATATTAATAACACAACTTCTTTTGTCTGTAGTCAGTAGTAATATTAATAACATGACTTCTATTGTCTGTGGTTAGTAATACTATTACTACCACAACTTGCATTGTCTGGATTCAGTAGTAATTTTAATACAAGATTTGTATTGTCCTTAGTGGTTAGTAATATTAACAACATGTATTGTCTGCAGTCAGTAGTAATATTAACATCACAACTTGTATTGTCTGCAGTCAGTAGCAATATTAATATCACAACTTGTATTTTCTGCAGTCAGTAGCAATATTAATAATATGACTTGTATTGTCTGCAGTCAGTGGTAATATTAATAACAACTTGTATTGTCCGTAGTCTGTAGTAATAATAACCTGTATTGTCTACAGTCAGTAGTAATATTACAATCAGTAGTAATATTAATAATGTGTTATCAGCAGATAGTAGTAATATTAATAACACAACTTTTATTTTCTGCAGGCAGTAGTAATATTAATACACTTTGTATTGTCTGCAGTTAGTAGTAATATTAGTCAGAAGTAATATTAATAACATGTATTATCTGCAGTTAGTAGTAATATTAATAACACAACTTGTATTTTCTGCTGTCAGTAATACTATTAATACCACAACTTGCATTGTCTGCAATCAGTAGTAATTTTAATACAAAACTTGTAATGTCCATAGTCAGTAATAATATTAATACAATACTTGTATTGTCTGTACTCAGTAGTAATATAAATAACATGTATTATCTGCAGTCAGTAGTAATATTAGTCAGTAGTAATATTAATAACACGTATTGTCTGTAGTAGTATTAATACAAGACTTGTATTGTCAGTAGTAATATTAATAACATGTATTGTCTGCAGTAAGTAGTAATATAAATAACTTGTATTGCCTGAAGTTAGTAGTAATATTATTAACACTTTGCATTGTATGCAGTTAGTAGTAGTATTAGTCAGTAGTAATATTAATAACATGTATTATCTGCAGTGAGTAGTAGTATTACAGTCAGTAGTAATATTAATAACACTTTGTATTGTCTGCAGTCAGCAGTAATATTAATAACACTTTGTATTGCCTGCAGTCAGTAGTAATAATAATATGTATTGTCTGTAGTCAGTAGTAATATTAATAACACTTTGTATTGTCTGCAGTCAGTAGTAATAATAATATGTATTGTCTGCAGTCAGTAGTAATAAAAACATGTATTGTCTGTAGTCAGTAGTAATATTAATACACTTTGTATTGTCTGCAGTTAATAGTAATATTAATAACGTATTATCTGCAGTCAGTAGTAATATTACTGTTAGTAGTAATATCAATACACTTTGTATTGTCTGCAGGTAATAGTAATATTAATAACTTGTATTATCTGTAGTGAGTAGTAATATTACAGTCAGTAGTAATACTAATAACACGTATTGTCTGTAGTCAGTAGTATAACGGAAGCTGGAAGTGCACCGCGTTGCTCTCAGCCATCATTCAGGGTCTCTCCCTCTCGAAGCCGGATAGGCGCCATCAAATGCACCAGTCGGAGGATGAATGGATGGACCTCTCATCGACTCGGAGAGTTGTCTAATCACGCTGTAGTCGACTTTGCGTTGAACGAGGCGAGCCAGGGAAAACTGGTCAAATCTCCAGATGCAGCGACCCGCAGACTGGTACCACGGGACGTAGAGAGTGAGGCCTCTACTCCTGGTCGAAGGTTAGCTGGTGGATGTCACAGGAGACCCAGCGATGTTGAACGGAGTCCACATCAACGCCTGACCGCAAACGAAATCCCGAAGTCCTGACTTGGAATCGGATCCGCAGATAGCGGGCAGCAGGCAGTCGACGATACAGGATACTTGGCTCAGATGAGCATCAGAGGGGATACTTTAACCCGTTAAGGACCCCTGATGGTCCAGGACTGTCATGGATAGATTCCACTGAAGGACCCATGACGGATGGAGCGATGGTAGAGTGCGGGCTGGCTGTAACTAAGAGCTCCGATACCGGGGCAGTTAGTTACAGCCAGTAGCATCATGTGATTCGCTTGATTACAGTACAGATACTGTCCCTGTCACATCTCTCTGCCTCCCTCCATCTTACACACTGCTGAGGTGGAGAGAGCGAGAGACATTGCGTTCCAGAGCCTGTTCCAGCTTTCCTATGTGAAAAAAGTTTCAAAATAGAATTAACCCTTTGATCACTGTTGCTGCAGTGATCTATAAAGTCCCCCCATCTGATCACTCTAGTAGTGATCAGTCTGCTCCAGATCAGCGCGTGCTGATCTGTGGTACATCCCCCATGTATTTTTTTTACATTTTTTTAAAAAATGTTTTAAATTTTTTTTTAACAAAATCTGATTATTTAGTTTATTTTAGCTAGTTTAGATACGTAGTTGGGTAGGTTTAGCCTATGTGTGTTAGGGAAAGGTTTAGGGTTAGATTTAGGTTTAGGAGTGGAGTAGGAAAAAAAACAAAAAAGCGCAAAAAAATATAAATTCTAGTTTAGATAGGTAGTTGACTTGTGTTAGGTAGGGTCAGGGTATACATGGGTTAGGGTAAGGTTTAGGGTTAGATCTAGGTTTAGGCGTAGCATTGAAAAACAAAACAAAAAAAAGTTTATTGTAGTTAAAAATGTATTTTATATTATAAGCTAGTTTAGATAGGTAGTTGGGTTGGGTAGGTTCAAGGAATAAGTGTGTTAGGGTAAGGATTAGGAATTGATTTAGGTTTAGGAGCAGCGTAGGGAAAAAAATACAAAATAAAATTTATCATAGGAATAGTCACCGTTTGGGGTGAGAGTTAGGTATAGTTAGGTACAGAAGTTACTAATTTATTATTATTTAGAGTAGGTGTGTACAATTCAGTGGAGGTACAGTTTAGAAGAGGCGTATTCCTTTTTGGTGTCTGACTCAGAAGCCACAGACACTGCGTCAGACTTCAGCATCACTCAGTTTTCTGAGAGTGAGAGCAGCTCTAGTGATGACGCTGGGCCTTCTGTCAAAAAAAGACGCACTGCCCCAAGAACTGCCCAGCAACTGCCCCAAGAGCTGCCCCAACAACTGCCCCAAGAGCTGCCCCGGCAATGGCCCCAAGAGCTGCCAAAAGACCTTCCCAAAGAGCTGCCCTATGAAATGCCCCAAGAGCTGCCACAAGACCTGCCACAAGTACTGCCACTCCTGCTGATGAATGGATCTCATCAGCCAATTTATGCCCACAAATTCCTGAATTCACAGGCAACGCAGGAATTCAAGTGGATGTGGCAGGATTTACCCATGTTCAGTTTTTTTATTTATTTTTGGGAGAAGAAATCCTGGGGGGAAATCGTGTCTCAAACAAATTTATATGCAGACCAATATATTGCCGCCAACCCATCAGCGTTCTTTTCTAAGGAAGAAATATGGCATCCCACAGACCTTTAGAATTTAAGAAATTCTGGGCCCTAACAATGACAATGGGAATAGTAAAAAACCAAGTATTAGATCATACTGGAGTAAAAACCCCATATATGATACCCCTATATTCGCAAAAACAATGACCAGGACTAGATACGAAATGATTTTGTGCTTTCTGCACTTTAGTGATAATACCCTGTGCCTCCCAAAAGAACACCCCCAGTATGACAGACTGTTCAAAATTCACCCCCCAATAAATCATTTACAGGAAAAGTTTGGCCAAGTATATACCCCCCAAAAACACATAAGTATAGATGAATCCCTTATGAAATATAAAGGCAGGTTAGTTTCAAGCAATACATCCCCTCCAAGCAATCCAAATTTGGCATTCAATTTTATAAATTGTGCGAAAGTGCCACAGGCTATACCCAGGCTTTTTGAATTTGCGAAGGCAAGGACAACCAACTTGACCCTCCCGGTTGCCCCGAATCTCTGCGAACGTTGTTTGGGGTCTAATTTACCCCTTTTAAATAAAGGATATAATTTATATGTTGACAACTACTACACCAGCCCCCTTTGATTTAAGTCACTTTTTTATTTTGACACCGTGGCCTGTGGCACTGTCAGGCGCAATTGCAGGGAGATGTCCCAAAGAACTGGTAGCAATAAAACTAAAAAACAGGACATCCTCAGCATTGTGCCAACAAGAGCTGCTGGCAGTTAAGTTTAAAGACAAAAAAGAAGTTTACATGCTGTCCACCATGCATGAGGACAAAACTGTGGCAGTCTCTGTTCGTAGAAGGGGGATACTAAGAAAGCCAGTCTGCATCAGAGACTACAACAAGCACATGGGGGGAGTCGATCTGTGTGATCAACTCATGCAGCCGTACCTCACCATGAGAAAGTGTAGGGCATGGTACAAAAAGGTTGCCATTTACATGGTGCAGACGGCAGTATATAATTCTTTTTTGATTTTCAAATTGGCAAACCCCACTCTAAAATGTAGTTTTCTGCAGTATCAGCTGCAACTTATTTTGTGCTTTTTGTTTCAAGGGGCAACAGAAATAATTCCACAAAAACCTTGGGTAGCACACTTTATTTATAAAACCCCATCCAACCCCCCAAAAAGAAAAACCCACAAAAGTGCTGCAGGGAATACGGAGAGAAACCTCCACTTACTGTCCTGATTGCCCTTACAAACCTGGCCTCTGCAAGGGTGACTGCTTCAAGCAATATCATGCAGGCACAATGCAGTAGTGCTGTGAAGTTTATTTTATTATTTGCCCACTTTTTACTCCTGAAATATCCTGTTTATTTTTCAAAACACATCCCTCCTTAGATCTAACACTATCAAAATATAATGGGAAGCAAAGCACCCTATGTTTTTTCCATCTCTGATAATGGAAACACACATGTTCCCTACTGGGCCTAGTAGCTCCCCCAAACCCTGACAAACATATGCATATGGGGCATTGCCGTACTCAGACGATGTAACTCACCACTAATGTAAAGCACTTAAAAAATCTGTAAATATCATCTGATTTGAAATCCAGAGCAACACTAAAATATAAGTGTGGAACAATGGTGTTTCTCTGCCTTACTGCAGGTTTTGGGAGGGATTGCTGATACAGTGGCAGCGAAAAAATTGAAAAAGTGCAAATAGAATGAAAGCCAGGGTTGACTACTCTTCTACAAACTATACTTTTGAGAGTAAAATTCATTGCAGTATTGCCAAACAGTCCAAAATGAGACAAGGCACCAGCTGTAAAAATGGCATGTCTGTAAAAGGAAACTAACATGTTCCAACTGGGACCCGTAGCTCCCCCAAACCCTGACAAACCATTGCATATAGGGCATTGCCGTACTCAGAAGGAGCTGAACACTAATCAATGCAGTTTATAAAATCACCCATCCTGTACTAGAAATTCACATCAACATTGAAGTCTAAGTGTGAAAAACGTTTTTTGTTTTTTTTTTTTACTTGCGTCAAGATTTACGAGGGATTGGTGGTAAAATGGTTGTGTACAAAATTTGAAAACACACCTAAAATGAGAGCCTGGGGTGTCTACTTTCCAAAAATATACACCTTTGGGGGAAAATCTTAAAGTGGAGCACTGTTACACACCCCAAATGTGAAATAGCACCAGTGACGCAGCTCTGAAAATTCAAACTGTGAACCTGGAAACGCGCATGTTCCAATTTGGGCCCCGTAGCTCCCCCAAACCATGACAAAGAACCAACAACAAATGGTCCAGGCAAATACAATAAAACAGACGTGATAGCATTAGTACACAAAAAGCTTGACTAGAGTAGACAATAGACAGCAAGGACTGAGGGGCATGAATACACATTCAAGGGACAATGGCCAGGGGTTGAAGGACGTCCTTGACTAGTTTGAATATTCTGCTTCAACCCTGGCCAATCAGTTCGTACAGAGAGTCCGTTGTTCGACCAATCCCACATCGACTTACTTCCCCGACTTCCTGTGTTCGACTCGGTGTTGATTATTCAAGCACCAAGAAGGAAGTTTACGACTAGTTGTTGGTCGAATGTGTACAATGTGTATTTCACAATGCCCAAGCATCGTCGACACTCCTAAACAGTGCATAAAGTCCTTTAACAAGTTATCAACTGGCTGTAATAAGGGCCTGAGGGGTCGTACAACCAGGCGCACAAGAGTGTCCCATATGGCAAACTGTCCATAGTTCCTTGTTATCACGGTGCCCGTGATCCCTTGTTTATATTTTTCTGTCAGTTATCCTATGTTAGATTCTCATTAGTTGCCCTGTGTTAAGCCCGCCCAGTATGGCCTTTATATACTGGGCTCCTGCACCCACACATTGTCCTTTAGTGGTGTTCCTGTACCAGTGCTACTTTTGCTCAAGGAGTTTCCAGTGTACCGACTTGGCTTACCTGACTGCTCTCCAGTTCCTGTGCCTGTGTACCGACACAAATTGCCTGACCATTCTTCAGTGTCAGCTCCTGTGTATTGACCCGGCCTGGCTGACGTTCCTGCTCCTGTGTACTGACCCGGCCTGGCTGACGTTCCTGCTCCTGTGTACTGACCCAGACTGGCTGACGTTCCTGCTCCTGTGTTCTGACCTGGCCTGGCTGACGTTCCTGCTCCTGTGTACCGACCCGGACTGATCTCCGTTCTTGCTATCCTGGTCCTTGTCGCCTTGGCGAAATTCTGATTTCCGGTACCTTTATTTGTCTGGCACCTCTGCTCCTGCAGGCTTGCCAAGTATTGTCCCAGTATGCTCCACGGAGCGCCTCTGGCCTAGTCCTCCATTCTGTCAAACCGGCTGCAAGTGTTGCCTCCGTGATTGCACCGGTACATTGCCATTGGCTATGCTCCACTCAGTCAAACCAGTTGCAAGTGTTGCCTCCATGATTGCTCCGGTACATTGCCATTGGCTTACGCTCCACTCTGTCAAACCGGCCGCAAGTGTTGCCTCCGTGATTGCTCCGGTACATTGCCTTTGGCTTATGCTCCACTCTATCAAACCGGTTGCAAGTGCTGCCTCCATTAATGCACCAGTAATGCTCCTTACTTCAGTGTACTGGTAATTCTCAGTGGATGCAGACTTTGGCATGTTTAAGCATCAGTTCAGCACTTTCACATATGGGACTGTTTACCATCCTTGATGAACTTTAACTCCTACATTGCTGAAACCTGGGAACCTACTCCTTTGCCTGACCCGTGTCAGCATAAACTGTTTGTCTCCTATATTTGTGCTGGACCTGTGTGGGCCTAAATATTACCTGTCGTGTGTCTGTACTATACCTTGTGTATTACAGGACCTGTGAGGGTTCTTATTGTATTATTGTATTCAATAAACTGTGTTTTTATCCTAACTCTGTGTCTGTGAGTCAAACAAACCGTTACACTTGTGTCGTGGGCTGATGAGCCTTACGCCCAGACAAGGGTTCCAGTGATGGAGTAGGATCCGTTTACAAGTAGTAATATTAAAAACATGTATTGTCTGTAGTCAGTAGTAATATTAATAAAACTTTAAATTGTCTGTAGTAAGTAGTAATTAGTGGTGGGAGAAAGTTGTCGCCGTGCTCCCACTGGAAATTTCACGAAAACCACGATGTTATGTGCTTTTTTGTGGGAAAATCCACTTTAAAACTAGCGTTAAAATTTGTACATTTTTCACCCATTGGTCAAAATTGTTTGCCATTTTTTCAATGACTAAAAAGTTTCTGCCCATTGATTTATATTGTTTTCGCACTTCTGCTATAAAAAGGAGATGTTTTCTCTGAAGGCAGACACAACAGAAGCAGCTACAGAGCGAGTTAGACGTGCTGTGCTGTTCTACTGTGATATTTTGCAAAAAGTGAGGCAGGAGAGGCTAATAGTGACTCCTATCCTATCACTACTATCCTATTACTACTATCCTATCACTACTATCCTATCACTATGGGCAGGGTAAAAAATAATCAGTGGAGGAGCTGGAAGGACCATTATGTGTCCACTAAGTCTGAGAAGGAAGGGACCACTACTGTACCAATGCTGTCCAGTCCCCCTAAATCACCCCAAGGGATCTTGGGGAATTTAATGGGAAGAAAAGGAGAAAAGGGAAGGGAGGGAGAAAAGGGTAGTACTAGTGAAAGCAGGACAAGTCAGCTGCCTGTGCCTGCTGCAAGACGTGCTGCCCCTGCTGCCAGTGTCACCATGCTGTACCTGCAGCCACTAGTGCTGAACCTGCTGCCAGTGCTGAACCTGCTGCCACCAATACTTTGCCTGCTGCTAGTGGTTCTTGTTGTACTCCGGGGGGGGGGAGGAGACAATGATGCCAAGTGTGACATTACGGGGATCCTCTGTCACATTGCTCATCACCTCCTCCAAGCAGCAGTGAGATGTCTGTAATAGAGCAGCAGCATGTAGGGACAAATGGTGGTGATGATGTTGGAGAAGCTGGGGTGGAAGAGACATTGATGGCCTTTTTATGAGAAACTGAGAAGGAATGGGAGACAGGGATGAGGATGGACATCACCACCACCACTAGCAGTCAGCTTTTGGAATCAGAGAAACTTGCAACTGGTCTAATTCCTTCTGATGCTGAGATGAAAGGGCAGCAGGGTGCTGAGGAGTAGGCTAGTGTGTCACAGACCACCGTAAACACAGTGGGAATGGGGTCATCAAGTGATGCAGGACTAGGACAGGTTCCACTTGCCAGCAGTAGCAATACTCCTGGTCCTAGTTGCAGTGCTGAATCTGAGGCAGTAGCAGCAACATTATCCGCTGCCACAGACAGTGAGGGGAATGTGGAGGACAAGAGGAAAGAGGCCATTCTTCTCCACCTGTTCCCTGTCCCTCCCCCCAGAAGTCATGGGTGTGGGACTATTATTCTCTTCCGGCAGGCACAGTGTAGTCATCATCAACAATGGTACAGTGCAAAATTTGTGACAAGTTAGTGAGAAGGGGAAAGGGGGAACACACCTTGGCATTGTGGACATTTGAATCTGATAATTATGTAATAATTTGATAGATGTACAGTGTACAGTATATTATTGCAGTCAGAAAAGGATGGCTTTTTCAGGTCCACCTGACCTTTGGGGGAATGCCATTGTTTTCCTTCATTCTTTGTTTATCACACCATTGTCAGAAACTCAAGCAAAGATTTGTTTGGCAGATGGTATCTACATGCCATAAAGTTATTTGTTATGTCATGTCATGTAAAGTTATTTGTTTGTCATGCTCATATCAGCTGTCCAGATAGGTAGTTGTAAAATGAACCTTGAGGATTTGAAGATTGCTAGATGATGGCCTGAGATCAAAGGTAGATTTGTTTGTATGTAAACGAACAGCCCCTCAGTCATAAAACATATAGTCCCAATTGGGCCTGAATAAACAGGATCTGTTGTGTTCTTTGTTTGGTCAGGCCTGAGGGGGAGCTGTTCTAGCCAGAGCAGATGTCCAGAATCTGCCTTTAAGAAGGCCATCACTTAGCTAAACAAGTTGTTACAACTTTGGGATACAGCTTTTGGTTACATCTTTGGATTATATCTTGTGGAAACCTCTTGTTACATCTTCTTATGTGTACCTGTTGTAACCCTGTGAGGAATGACCATCGTACTCACAGCAAATAATATTAATAACATGTATTGTCTGCATTCAGTAGTAATATTAATAACTTTGTATTGTCTGCAGTCAGTAGTAGTATTAATAACACTTTGTATTGTCTGTAGTCAGTAGTAATATTAATAACATGTACTGTCTGCAGTCCGTAGTAATATTAATACACTTTGTATTGTCTGCAGTCAGTAGTTGTATTAATAACACTTTGTATTGTCTGCAGTCAGTAGTAATATTAATAACACTTTGTAATGTCTGCAGTCTGTAGTAATATTAATACACTTTGTATTGTCTGCAGTCAGTACTAGTATTAATACACTTTGTATTGTCTGTAGTCAGTAGTAATATTAATAACATGTACTGTCTGCAGTCAGTAGTAATATTAATAACACTTTGTATTGTCTGCAGTCAGTAGAAATATTAATACACTTTGTATTGTCTGTAGTCAGTAGTAATATTAATAACATGTTTTGTCTGCAGTCAGTAGTAATATTAATAACACTTTGTAATGTCTGCAGTCTGTAGTAATATTAATACACTTTGTATTGTCTGCAGTCAGTACTAGTATTAATACACTTTGTATTGTCTGTAGTCAGTAGTAATATTAATAACATGTACTGTCTGCAGTCAGTAGTAATATTAATAACACTTTGTATTGTCTGCAGTCAGTAGAAATATTAATACACTTTGTATTGTCTGTAGTCAGTAGTAATATTAATAACATGTTTTGTCTGCAGTCAGTAGTAATATTAATAACACTTTGTATTGTCTGCAGTCAGTAGTAATATTAATAACACTTTGTAATGTCTGCAGTCAGTAGTAATATTAATACACTTTGTAATGTCTGCAGTCAGTAGTAATATTAATACACTTTGTATTGTCTGCAGTCAGTAGTAATATTAATAACACTTTGTATTGTCTGCAGTCAGTAGTAATAATAACCTGTATTGTCTGCAGTCAGTAGTAATATTAATAACACTTTGTATTGTCTACAGTCAGTATTAATATTAATACACTTTGTACTGTCTGCAGTCAGTAGTAATATTAATAACATGTGTTGTCTGCAGTCAGTAGTAATATTAATACAAGACTTGTAATATTATAGTCCAAATTAATGTGTGTTGTGGAAGTAATAATAGCAGTAGTAATATTAATAACATGTGTTGTCTGCAGTCAGTAGTAATATTAATACAAGACTTGTAATATTATAGTCCAAATTAATGTGTGTTGTGGAAGTAATAATAGCAGTGTGTCCCGTGGTGGGATGCTGGTGATTAGTGTGATGTGGTGTAGACCTAGGAAGGAACTGGTTAGTTTGTGCTGGTGGGATAGCAGTATGTCCTGTGGTGGGATGCAGGTGATTAGTGTGATGTGGTGTAGACATAGGAAGGAACTGGTTAGTTTGTGCTGTGGGATAGCAGTACGCCCCGTGGTGGGATGCAGGTGATTAGTGTGATGTGGTGTAGACCTAGGGAGGAACTGGTTAGTTTGTGCTGTGGGATAGCAGTACGTCCCATGGTGGGATGCAGGTGAGTAGTATGATGTGGTGTAGACCTAGGGAGGAACTGGTTAGTTTGTGCTGTGGGATAGCAGTATGTCCTGTGGTGGGATGCAGGTGATTAGTGTGATGTGGTGTAGACCTAGGAAGGAACTGGTTAGTTTGTGCTGTGGGATAGCAGTACGTCCTGTGGTGGGATGCAGGTGATTAGTGTGATGTGGTGTAGACCTAGGAAGGAACTGGTTAGTTTGTGCTGGTTGGATAGCAGTACGTTCCGTGGTGGGATGCAGGTGATTAGTATGATGTGGTGTAGACCTAGGAAGGAACTGGTTAGTTTGTGCTGTGGGATAGCAGTATGTCCTGTGGTGGGATGCAGGTGACTAGTGTGAAGTGGTGTAGACCTAGGAAGGAACTGGATAGTTTGTGCTGGTGGGATAGCAGTACGTCCCATGGTGGGATACAGGTGATTAGTATGATGTGGTGTAGACCTAGGGAGGAACTGGTTAGTTTGTGCTGTGGGATAGCAGTGTGTCCCGTGGTGGGATTTAGGTGATTAGTGTGATGTGGTGTAGACCTAGGAAGGAACTGGTTAGTTTGTGCTGGTGGGATAGCAGTATGTCCTGTGGTGGGATGCAGGTGATTAGTGTGATGTGGTGTAGACATAGGAAGGAACTGGTTAGTTTGTGCTGTGGGATAGCAGTACGCCCCGTGGTGGGATGCAGGTGATTAGTGTGATGTGGTGTAGACCTAGGGAGGAACTGGTTAGTTTGTGCTGTGGGATAGCAGTACGTCCCATGGTGGGATGCAGGTGAGTAGTATGATGTGGTGTAGACCTAGGGAGGAACTGGTTAGTTTGTGCTGTGGGATAGCAGTATGTCCTGTGGTGGGATGCAGGTGATTAGTGTGATGTGGTGTAGACCTAGGAAGGAACTGGTTAGTTTGTGCTGTGGGATAGCAGTACGTCCTGTGGTGGGATGCAGGTGATTAGTGTGATGTGGTGTAGACCTAGGAAGGAACTGGTTAGTTTGTGCTGGTTGGATAGCAGTACGTTCCGTGGTGGGATGCAGGTGATTAGTATGATGTGGTGTAGACCTAGGAAGGAACTGGTTAGTTTGTGCTGTGGGATAGCAGTATGTCCTGTGGTGGGATGCAGGTGACTAGTGTGAAGTGGTGTAGACCTAGGAAGGAACTGGATAGTTTGTGCTGGTGGGATAGCAGTACGTCCCATGGTGGGATGCAGGTGATTAGTGTGATGTGGTGTAGACCTAGGGAGGAACTGGTTAGTTTGTGCTGTGGGATAGCAGTACGTCCTGTGGTGGGATGCAGGTGATTAGTGTGATGTGATGTAGACCTAGGAAGGAACTGGTTAGTTTGTGCTGTGGGATAGCAGTGTGTCCTGTGGTGGGATGCAGGTGATTAGTGTGATGTGATGTAGACCTAGGAAGGAACTGGTTAGTTTGTACTGTGGGCCCTGGGATGTGTGTTTGTGTTTAATCACTGGATGAAAGAGGTTATTAGACTAAAGGTCGCTATCAGCCATGTTCCTCTGTAATGAAAGACTCCTCATGTTGTGCTTTTCAGTCCATTTCCCTTCATGCTTTTATTGGTCTTTCTTTTTACTTAGGACTAAATTCTACAATTGAAGTTAAAATATAAGTCACTAAATTTATATTTTTCTGGCTCTGTTCTGATGTTACTCAATATCCTTAAGCAGTGTTGTCTGTATGTAATACCGCACCGTCTTCTCCTCCAACTCCTAGTGTTGCCTTCAGTGCTCAAGACCTTACTAACTACTTATCGGACAAAGTGAACACAATGAGAAATGTCTTCTCCCCTTGTCAGCTGCTTCTTCCCATTTCTGACCTTCTTCTCATTGTGCTCATGTGTATTCATGGTTCCTTTATAAGTACCCCAATGATGAGGTTCCTGGTCTCCTCTCACCCCACTACTTGCCCACTCGACCCCATTCTCTCACTGCTTCTGTGTCCTTTCTCTGCTACTGTAACCCCAACACTAACCCACTTAAGTTATCTGCCTCTGGGTTTCACCATCCTCTTCTAAACAAAAAATAATCACTGGAGGGGGAGGAGATGGGGTGAATTAGAGGGGGAGGAGATGATTGCAATGTAACACTATCCCTGCAGCACTGAGTGATCTATATGCACACTGATACAATGTAACACTATCCCTGCAGCACTGAGTGTTCTGTATGCACACTGATACAATGTAACAATATCCCTGCAGCACTGAGTGATCTGTATGGACACTGATACAATGCATCACTATCCCTGCAGCACTGAGTGGTCTGTATGCACACTGATACAATGCAACACTATCCCTGCAGCACTGAGTGATCTGTATGCACACTGATACAATGTAACACTATCCCTGCAGCACTGAGTGATCTGTATGGACACTGATACAATGTAACACTATCCCTGCAGCACTGAGTGCTCTGTATACACACTGATACAATGTAACACTATCTCTGCTGCACTGAGTGATCTGTATGAACACGGATACAATATAACACTATCCCTGTAACACTGAGTGCTCTGTATGCACACTGATACAATGTAACCCTATCCCTGCAGCACTGAGTGATCTGTATGCACACTGATACAATGTAACACTATCCCTGCAGCACTGAGTGATCTGTATGCACACTGATACAATGTAACAATATCCCTGCAGCACTGAGTGCTCTGTATGAACACTGATACAATGCATCACTATCCCTGCAGCACTGAGTGTTCTGTATGTACACTGATACAATGTAACACTATCCCTGCAGCACTGAGTGATCTGTATGTACACTGATACAATGTAACACTATCCCTGCAGCACTGAGTGATCTGTATGGACACTGATACAATGTAACACTATCCCTGCAGCACTGAGTGATCTGTATGGACACTGATACAATGTAACACTATCCCTGCATCACTGAGTGATCTGTAGGGACAATGACACAATGTACCACTGAGTGGTATCACTGTTTCTGCTTTCACAAATCCGCGACAGAAAACCTCTGGAAAGAGAGATGGAGAGACAATGGGGAGATGCACTAAGGACTGATAAGGGGGTGATAAGGGGGTGATAAGGGAGTGATAAGGGGGTGATAAGGGGGTGATAAGGGGGTGATAAGGGGGTGATAAGGGAGTGATAAGGGAGTGATAAGGGGGTGATAAGGAAGTGATAAGGGGGTGATAACTTCTCCAGTGATATCACTTCTCCAGTTCATGTGTTTTTCTGTGGAGTTAATGCACTAAGATTTCTCCAGTGAGAGAGATATATTAGTACATATCTTTCTTAGAATAACGTAGGAACTGGAGAAGTGACGTCACTGGAGAAGTTATCTTTATCGTGCCTTAGTGCGTAACGCGCCATGTGATGTCATTATGTGAAACGTGCGCTGTGTAATGGTAAATGCACTAATTGCACTTCTCTGTGTCCTCTCTCTGTGATTTCAGTGGGACTCCATCAATGAAATGGACGAGTCGTTCAGTCCTATTCACACCTACCAAGTGTGCAACGTCATGTCCCCCAACCAGAACAACTGGCTGCGCACTAACTGGGTGCAGAGAGAAGGTGCCCGCCGGGTGTACGCCGAGATAAAGTTCACCCTCAGGGACTGTAACAGTATGCCAGGCGTGCTGGGCACGTGTAAGGAAACCTTCAATCTCTACTACATGGAGAGCGACCGCGATCTCGGCTCCAGCGCGCCGGAGAGCCAATTCATGAAGATTGACACCATTGCCGCGGATGAGAGTTTCACCGGCGTGGATCTTGGGGTACGAAGACTCAAGCTGAACACAGAGGTCCGCGGAGTTGGACCTCTGAACAAGCGCGGATTCTATTTGGCTTTCCAGGACATTGGGGCGTGTATCGCCATTGTATCCGTCCGAGTCTATTACAAGAAATGCCCACCGATGGTGAGGAACCTGGCGGCCTTCAATGAGGCGGTGACTGGCACTGACTCTTCCTCCCTGGTGGAGGTGCGAGGGGAGTGTGTGGGACATTCAGAAGAGAGGGACACCCCAAAAATGTACTGCAGTGCAGAAGGGGAATGGCTGGTTCCAATAGGGAAATGTGTCTGCAGTGCTGGCTTCGAGGAGCGGGGCGATTCGTGCGTGGGTAAGTGAACGTTCCCCAAATTAACTGCTTTATGACTGAGTCTGGCACAGGAGTTGTTCTAACTTGGCCTAGGACTGCTCTTTAACCCCTAAGTTACCAGAGTAGAGAGTGACACGTCACTCAGCCATGTGTTACTAAAGTTACAGCGTATCCCTTTAAGTCAGAGACGCTTATGGAAGTGTCAGTCCTCAGTACTGCCGGGGATCAGTGCGTTCCTCTCATTTCCAAAGAGGGACACGGGTTTTAGGTGGTGTGGCATGTGGGCAGGGCATTACTCATAATTTTTAGGGTATTCCATGACCTATTGACACCTCTTTGTGCAAGTGAATAAATGATTTAGTGACCAAATTATTTTATTTACACAGACTAATTTATACACACGCACACATATATACTGACCTTAATGTAAATGTTATTACAGTGGACCAATGTGATACACTTATATACACACAACACAGTCTGATCTCCTACACACAGGGACACCAGGGTGATACACTTCTATACACACCACACAGTCTGATCTCCTACACACAGGGACACCAGGGTGATACACTTATATACACACCACACAGTCTGATCTCATAAACACAGGGACACCAGGGTGATACACTTATATACACACCACACAGTCTGATCTCCTAAACACAGGGACACCAGGGTGATACACTTATATACACACCACACAGTCTGATCTCCTAAACACAGGGACACCAGGGTGATACACTTATATACACACCACACAGTCTGATCTCCTAAACACAGGGACACCAGGGTGATACACTTCTATACACACCACACAGTCTGATCTCCTAAACACAGGGACACCAGGGTGATACACTTATATACACACCACACAATCTGATCTCCTAAACACAGGGACACCAGGGTGATACACTTATATACACACCACACAGTCTGATCTCCTAAACACAGGGACACCAGGGTGATACACTTATATACACACACCACACAGTCTGATCTCCTAAACACAGGGACACCAGGGTGATACACTTCTATACACATCACACAGTCTGATCTCCTAAACACAGGGACACCAGGGTGATACACTTATATACCCACCACACAGTCTGATCTCCTAAACACAGGGACACCAGGGTGATACACTTATATACACACCACACAGTCTGATCTCCTAAACACAGGGACACCAGGGTGATACACTTATATACACACCACACAATCTGATCTCCTACACACAGGGACACCAGGGTGATACACTTATATACACACCACACAGTCTGATCTCCTACACACAGTGACACCAGGGTGATACACTTATATACACACCACACAATCTGATCTCCTACACACAGGGACACCAGGGTGATACACTTATATACACACCACACAGTCTGATCTCCTACACACAGGGACACCAGGGTGATACACTTATATACACACCACACAGTCTGATCTCCTACACACAGTGACACCAGGGTGATACACTTATATACACACCACACAGTCTGATCTCCTACACACAGGGACACCAGGGTGATACACTTATATACACACCACACAGTCTGATCTCCTAAACACAGGGACACCAGGGTGATACACTTATATATACACCACACAGTCTGATCTCCTAAACACAGGGACACCAGGGTGATACACTTCTATACACACCACACAGTCTGATCTCCTAAACACAGGGACACCAGGGTGATACACTTATATACACACAACACAGTCTGATCTCCTAAACACAGGGACACCAGGGTGATACACTTATATACACACCACACAGTCTGATCTCCTAAACACAGGGACACTAGGCTGATACACTTATATACACACCACACTGTCTGATCTCCTAAACACAGGGACACTAGGCTGATACACTTATATACACACCACACTGTCTGATCTCCTAAACACAGGGACACCAGGCTGATACACTTATATACACACCACACTGTCTGATCTCCTACACACAGGGACACCAGGCTGATACACTTATATACACACCACACTGTCTGATCTCCTAAACACAGGGACACCAGGGTGATACACTTATATACACACCACACAGTCTGATCTCCTAAACACAGAGACACCAGGGTGATGCATTCTATACACACCACACAGTCTGATCTCCTAAACACAGGAACACCAGGGTGATACACTTATATACACACCACACAGTCTGATCTCCTAAACACAGGGACACCAGGGTGATACACTTCTATACACACCACACAGTCTGATCTCCTAAACACAGGGACACCAGGGTGATACACTTCTATACACACCACACAGTCTGATCTCCTAAACACAGGGACACCAGGGTGATACAGTTATATACACACACCACACAGTCTGATCTCCTAAACACAGGGACACCAGGGTGATACACTTCTATACACACCACACAGTCTGATCTCCTAAACACAGGGACACCAGGGTGATACACTTATATACACACACCACACAGTCTGATCTCCTAAACACAGGGACACCAGGGTGATACACTTATATACACACACCACACTGTCTGATCTCCTAAACACAGGGACACCAGGGTGATACACTTATATACACATACACACCACACAGTCTGATCTCCTAAATACAGGGACACCAGGGTGATACACTTATATACACACCACACAGTCTGATCTCCTAAATACAGGGACATCAGGGTGATATACTTCTATACACACCACACAGTCTGATCTCCTAAACACAGGGACACCAGGGTGATACACTTATATACACACCACACAGTCTGATCTCCTAAACACAGGGACACCAGGGTGATACACTTATATACACACCACACAGTCTGATCTCCTAAACACAGGGACACCAGGGTGATACACTTCTATACACACCACACAGTCTGATCTCCTAAACACAGGGACACCAGGGTGATACACTTCTATACACACCACACAGTCTGATCTCCTAAACACAGGGACACCAGGGCGATACACTTATATATACACCACACAGTGTGATCTCCTATACACAGGCACACCAGGGTGATACACTTCTATACACACCACACAGTCTGATCTCCTAAACACAGGGACACCAGAGTGATACACTTATATACACACCACACAGTCTGATCTCCTAAACACAGGGACACCAGGGTGGGAGATATGAAAAGCATGGTGGGCAAGAGGGTTTGCCAAAGAGGCATGGGGCAGGAGGGTGGTGAAAAAGGCATGGGGGCAAGAGGAGGGAGAAAGGCAAGGGAGGTTAGAAAGCAGCAAAAGGAGAAAGCAATGCACTGCGTACCCATCTGGCACTCTGGATTTTACACTAGTCTATATATATAAAAGAAGACTTTGTGCCTGGCAAAACACACCTAGGGGCGGCAGTAAGGAGGAGTTACTGCTCTCATTGGGTGATTCAATGGGGGGGGGGTGATTCTTGTCCCGCCCCCACTATCCAGCTTGCCCACCACTATCTAAGGCTGAAAAATAAAATGGCTGCCACTCACTCCTACACCACAGACACACACATATGTCCCCACACACTGGCAGACACATACACACATATATACACACACTCATACAGAGACACAAACACAAAAACTATTGAAGTCCTTTCCAATCATGTGGGTCACAAGGTTCCTTGACTTGTAATGGAAATCCGATATTTCCCTGGATCAACACCCTGTCTGCACTGAAACCAGCTGTCATAATTATCAATGTTGTTCTGAGCTAATAAGGGATCTAACACAATTCTGAAAGCAACTATGGTTTCTGCAGACACAGGATCCTGAGGCAAAGCATTCCATAACTTTACTGCCCTTACTGTATTATAATAAACTGCATGTGTGTATCTGTGAAACATACATTTTAGCTATTAATGTACTTAATTCAAAGATATATTTTCTAATTGCAAATTAATATGTGCAAAGTATTTGCAAAATATAAAATTTACAAAAACATAATTAAAAGGCACAATACTTGCAAATGTATTTTTCACAAATGTTTACTAATAAATAAGAAAAAAGTTGTAAATCCGAAATCCTGTGCATTAAAGACTTTTTAGTACCCATCTGGTAAGTGCACTCCGATGTTCTCTGTGGAATAGACAGATGACGTCTTGTACAACTACAGTGTAACAATCAGATTTATCCCCCAAGCTCAGACCGTTGTCCAGACCTGTTCTATACCATTGTGTGATCTCTCATACTGAATGGGGTAAAATCGTACATTGTGGTGTGAACGGAGAAGGAAGAGATGGGCACCAGAAGCGACTGATTTAAATCCCAATACTAGATCTGTATTGTGCAGTGTAACTCTGATAGGAGCCCAGGGGCCGGTGTGGGAATTCTTACTGACAGACACCTGCGTTCCCCTGTGTAGGGGGGCAGTGCTCCTATTAACCCTGTTAAGTGTGTACAAATATATTCTTAGTCCCCATTCATGGTCACACAATGGAGAGAAGCCTGCGGCTATCTGGTGCCAGCGGGCATAGCGGCTGACTGGCACAGAAACATATCATTGACTCCATTCAGAAGCTGAGCAGGGAAAGGTCTGGGCAGAACTGAATGTGAATGGACACAATGGATCCTCACAACAGGCACATGCAGCGCTACTTTAATCCATTGATGGGACCTGGGTAAAGTATTAACCCCATTTGCTAGAGACGTAGGAGTTTATCCCTGTCTGGGGGGTCTGCACCACAGGTCCCTGACCTTCTGCCCATTTCACCCTATTACAATGGCTCCTTCCCACACTCAGTTAAATAGGGAAACTAAACACAAAACATTGAACAAGTAACAGGTGAAGTTAAGTAAATTGCTGATTGCACGTGAGTCCTTCACTACAAATAAGATAAAGTGCAATTAATGGCGCTGGAAGCAGAGCAAACAACACGACGGGAGGATTCCCTCTGATCAGAACCGCTGAGCTGGAAAGGAGACGAGAACCAGCAATGAATTACAGGAGTCTGTCAGTGTGAGTGTGAGGAAAGGGTGAGTGTGAGTGGGATAGGGGGAATGTGACATGGTGAGTGTGAGGAAAGGAAGTGTGGGTGATATGGCAAGTGTGAGAGGGACAATGGTGCTTGTGGGTGACGGTGAGTATGATAAGTTGACTGTACAAAATGTGGAGATGATGAGGCGAAGATGAGTGTGAGAGATGGTGTGTGAGGAGACGATGAGTGTAGGTTAGAGGGTGAGTGTGTGCGATGTGGTGACTGGTTGAATGTGGGTGAGAGGGTATGTGTGAGGGGGGATTGTGGAGAGAAGGTAGGTGTGCATGTGATTGGGTATGTGTGAGGAGAGGGTGTGGGAGAGAGGTAGATGTGGGAGAGAAGGTGTGCATGTGATTTGGTATGTGGGAGAGAGGTAGGTGTGGGAGAGAGGTAGGTGTGGGAGAGAGGTAGGTGTGGGAGAGAGGTAGGTGTGGGAGAGAGGTAGGTGTGGGAGGAGAGGTAGGTGTGGGAGAGAAGGTAGGTGTGGGAGAGAAGGTAGGTGTGCATGTGATTGGGTATGTGTGGGAGAGAAAGGTAGGTATGGGTGCAGGTAGATACGATAAGGTGACTGTACAAGATAGTGAGCTTGAGGAGAAGGTGAGTCTCTATATGAGAAGGTGTGTGTGAGAACATGGGTATGTGTGAGAGGGTAAGTGTGTGTAGAAGGTGAGTGAAGGGGTGAGTGTGTGTGTGTGTGTGGAAGGGGTGAGTGTGTGTGTGTGGAAGGGGGGTGAGTATGAATGAGATGGAGTGTGCGGGACATAATGGTGAGTGTAACAGGGTAAGATTGAGGTGGTGTAAATCCCAGGCACTCTGACATGTACATACCTGTGCCTTAATGAACAATCTAGAACTCGGCATCTTAGCACTTATTCGTCCATGTGTATACTAGCGTATAACCTAGAGCTCAGACATATATTTATTATTCCATGTGTATGCTATTGTATAACCTAGAACTCAGACATATAATTATTTCATGTATATACTAGTGTATAACCTAGAGCTCAGACAAATAATTATTATATCCTATATATACCAGTGTATAACCTAAAACTCAGACATAGAGACTGTAAGCTCCTTGGGGCAGGGACGTCTCTCCTAATGTTTCTATAAATGTGGCACTTATTTTATTCTCCTATTTATTGTAATTCACATCTATTGTAAGGCGCTGCGTACACTGTGTGGAGCCATATAAATAAAGATTTACATACATATAATTATTCCATGTATATACTATCGTATAACCTTGGACTACGCCATATAATTATTATTCTATGTATATAATAATGTATAACCTAGAACTCAGACATATAATTATTATTACATATAAATACTAGTGTATAACCTAGAACTCAGACATATAATTATTCCATATACACAGTGATGCGAAAAAGAAGGTACACCCTCTTTGAATTCTATAGTTTTACATATCAGGACAAAATGACAATCATCCGTTCCTTAGCAGGTCTAAAAATTAGGTAAATACAACCTCAGAAGAACAACAACACACGACATATTACATTGTGTCATGATTTATTTAACAAAAATAAAGCCAAAATGGAGAAGCCATGTGTGAAAAACGAAGTACACCTTATGATTCAATAGCTGGTAGAACCACCTTTAGCAGCAATAACTTGAAGTAATCGTTTTCTGTATGACTTTATCACTCTCTCACATCGTTGTTGAGGAACAATGTTGCTTCAGTTCATGGACGTTTGTAGGCATTTGTTTATCCATGGCTCTCTTAAGGTCCAGCCATAGCATTTCAATTGGGTTGAGGTCTGGACTTTGACTGGACCATTGCCACACCCTGATTCTTTTCTTTTTCAACCATTCTGTTGTAGATCTGCTGGTGTGCTTGGGATCATTGTCTTGCTGCATGACCCAATTTCATCCAAGCTTTAGCTGTCGGACAGATGGCCTCACATTTGACTCTAGAATACTTTGTATATAGAGGAAGTCATGGTTGACTCAATGACTGCAAGGTTTCCAGGTCCTGTGGCTGCAAAACAAGCCCAAATCATCACCCCTCCACCACGGTGATTGACAGTTGATATGAGGTGTTTGTGCTGATATGCTGTTTGGTTTTCGCCAAATATCTCCACTATGGTCTCATCTGTCCAAATGACATTGTTCCAGAAGTCTTTTGGTTTGTTCAGATGTAACTTTGCAAACCTAAGCCGTGCTGCCATGTTCTTTTTAGAGAGAAGAGGCTTTCTCCTGACAACCCTTCCAAACAAACCATACTTGTTCAGTCTTTTTCTAACCGTACTGTCATGAACTTTAACATTTAACATGCTAACTGAGGCCTGTAGAGTCTGAGATGTAACTCTTGGGTGTTTTGCAGTTTCTCTGAGCATTGCACGGTCTGACCTTGGGGTGAATTTGCTGGGACGTCCACTTCTGGGAAGATTGGCAGCTGTCTTGAATGTTTTCCACTTTTGAATAATCTTTCTCACTGTAGAATGATGGACTTTACATTGTTTGCAAATGGCTTCATACCCCTTCCCAGATTGATGGACAGCAACAATAGTTTCTCTAAGATCATTGCTGATGTCTTTCCTCCTTGGCATTGTGATAACACACAACTGAATGCTCCAGATCAGCAAACTGCTAACACTTCGGCTTTGATAGAGGTGTCACACTTGCTGATGATCAATTAATCAAGAGCATTTGATTAGCAGCACCTGTCTACTTTGCATCTTAATTCCTATGGAAGTAGTAAGGGTATACTTAGCTTTTCATGTATGGCTTCTACAGTTTGGCTTTATTTTTGTTAAATAAATCATGACACAATGTAATATATCATGTGCTGTTGTTCATCTGAGGTTGTATTTACCTAATTTTTAGACCTGCTAAGGAACAGATGATTGTTATTTTGTCCTGATACGTAAAACCATAGAATTCAAAGAGGATGTACTTTCATTTTCACACCACTGTGTATACCAGTGTATGACTGTAACGGATCCTACTTTGTTACTGAAACCCTTTATCTGGGTAAACAAATTTTTAAACCCTTATTACGGACGGTGAGAACTGTAAGGCACTTTGCCTTGTTTAAGAGCTTTGGGGAGGCTCGGAGTGGCCACTGCCACAGAGAAGCTGAACATACAGGGATGTCTGGCTGGGGAATACACTAAGGTTTACACATCTCGCCGACAACTAGTCGGAGAGTTCTGCCTCGGTGTTCGAATCGTCAACACCGTGTCAAACACTCAGTGTCAGGGACAGTGGGCCACCACATGATTGGTTGAATCCCTGAGCAGGACATTTAAAGGTCTTTCATAGACTTCATGTACAAAAGTAGGCTGCCCAGGGATTGGTCGACCAGCAGATCCACTGTATCTGATTGGTCAGGGTTGAAGAGGAATATTCAAACTAGTCAAGGAATTGTTTCAACCTCTGGCCATGGTATCAAGATGTGTATTCCAGCCCCTCAAGCCTTGCTGTCTATTGTCTACCCTAGCCCAAGTCCTTTGTGTATTAATGTAATCACGTCTGCCCTGTTGTGTATCCCTGAGCCATCTGTTGTTGGTTCTTTGTATTATGTGTTGTGATTGCATTATCTATGTGAATACGCCCATTGTGTTATGTCTTCACCCTGTACTGTGATTGAATTATGTCTACTGCACTGTCCCAAGTTAACTGTATAAATAAGCTGTGGTTTCAAATAAAGTTGAGTTAGTTCTAAACTAAGAAGGAGTCCTGGTGTTTTTATTCTTGGGTGGCTGAAATTGTCCTCTCTGACACCCATCCATGCAAAGTATCCTGTATCGTCGACCATCTGCTGCAGCTATCTGAGGATCTGAATCCGAGTCGGGACTTTGGGATTTGTATGCTGTTAGACTATCACAGTGACTGTGCTTTTTCCTGTCAGTCTCTGTGTGTTGCGCTCCCATTGGCTGAGCTTGGTTTGGCCCGCCCAGTATAGCCTTTTTATACTGGGTCTCTGGCACCTGTCAAGTGCCCTTTCGTGGTGTTCCTGTACCAGTGCTACTGTGTTTACTGTGTTCCTGTGTACCGACTTGGCCTGTCTGACTACTCCACTTCTGGTTCCTGCTCCGTGATTTGACCCGGCCTGGCTGACATTCCTGCTCTGTGACCTGACCCGGCTTGTCTGACGTTCCTGCTCCGTGATTCGACCCGGCCTGGCTGACGTTCCTGCTCCATGACCTGATCCGGCTTGTCTGACGTTCCTGCACTGAGATCCGGCCCAGCTATTCAGTTCCTGCTCATCGTGTCGCCTGGGCGACATTCTGACTTCCGCTTAGTCTGGCCCTGCCAGACTGAGAACCACTGTTGCCTCCGTTACTGCTGAGCCTCCCGTTAACTCTTGCAGTGCTATTGTTGCCTCCGTTACTGCTAAGCCTTCCGTTAACTCTTGCAGAGCACTGTTGCCTCCGTTACCACTGAGCCTTCTGTTAATTCCTGCAGAGCTATTGTTGCCTCCGTTACTGCTCCGGCAGTGTGCCCGTGGTTGCGTTCTGTTCAGCTATTGCAGAATACTGTTGCCTATGTTACTGCACCGGCAGGGTGCCATTGGCTCATTTCCATCAGCTCTCGCAGAGTACTGTTGCCCCCGTGACGGCACCGGTCGGGTGTCATTGGCTCAACTAGCTCTTGCAGAGTACTGTTGCCTCCGTTACTGCACCGGTCGGGTGCCCGCGGCTCAAGTCCGTTCAGTTCTAGCAGAGTATTGTGGCCTCTGTTACTGCTACGGCGGAGGGTATAAGTCTCAGCTCTGCTTTGCAGATCTAGGTGCTTGTCTCCATTCTCGCACCACAGTCTCCTGATAGCCGTTTACCATCATACTGGGCGTTGCCAAACTCACCACATCAGAGACTGATTATATCATTGGACTTTAACCCATGCTGTGCTGAGGTTGCCTTGTTATGCCTGACCTGTGACAGTATGTTGTACCATCCTACTCATTGTATACTGGGCCTATGTGGGCATTATATCTATGACCTATATTTTCCTGTCTATTCCACTGTGATACGCTATAGCCCGCTAAGGGTATTTTCATTGTGTCTTTTAATAAAACTTAGGGATGAGCGAGCACCCCGATGCTCGGGTGCTCGGGTGCTCTGACCGAGCACCCCCTGATGCTCGAGTGCTCGGCCGAGCACCCGAGCCCCATTCAAATGAATGGGAGCACTCGAGCATTAAACCAGGCACCCCCTGCTCTGATGAGCGGAGGGTGCCTGGTCAATGTCCCCCTTCATCTCCGCTATGCCCCTCTTCCACAATGTCCCCCTTCATCTCCGCTATGCCCCTCTTCCACAATGTCCCCCTTCATCTCCTCTATGGCATAGGAGATGAAGGGGGACATTGTGGAAGAGGGGCATAGCGGAGATGAAGGGGCACATTGTGGAAGACGGGCATAGCGGAGATGAAGGGGGACATTGTGGAAGAGGGGCATAGAGTCTATGCCCCTCTTCCACAATGTCCCCCTTCATCTCCGCAATGCCCCCTTCATCTCCGCAATGCCCCCGTACCTCCATTCCCTGGTGGTCCAGCGGAGCGTCTTCGGATCTGTGCCTCTTCCGGCACAGATCCTCTTCACCCGAACATGTCGGGCGAGCACATGGCGGTACTCGTACGAGTACCGCCATGTGCCGAGCAGAGCGATGCTCGAGCCGATCCGAGCATCGGCCGAGCACGCTCGCTCAACACTAATAAAACTGTGTTTTATTCTAACCTACTGTGTCTGAGTGTCGTACAAACCGTTACACAGACTTGTTGATGTGGACTCAGCTCAGCGTCTTCAGCCGGGAGTAGAGTAATTCACTCTCTACGTCCCGTGGTTCCAGTCCGCAAGACGAAGCTGCATCTGGAGACTCATCGACCTTCCTTGGCTCGTTTCGTTCGATGTGGAGTCGACCCCAGCGTTCTTCAACGACTTACAAGTCGACGACTGGTCCGGCCACTCTCCAACTGGTGCATCCGACTGCGCCCATTCGGCATTGAGAGGGAGAGACCCGGAACAATGGCTGAGGGAGACCCGGTGTCCTTGGAGCTCCCGTTGCAGGGAGGGGACGACCCGGGGTGCCTCCTCTTCAGCTCCCATTACAATAACCTAGAACTCAGACATATAATTATTATTCCATGTATGTACTATCATACAACCTAGAACTCAGACATATAATTATTATTCCATGTATGTACTTGTCACGGTTTATTATGACTCTCAGACACAAGTTATAGGTAAAAATCAATTTTATTGAAATAATAAATTGATAACGTAGGATGGCAATCACATACATACAGATATATTCAGAATATAACAAGACAGAAGTCAGACTCTACCGGTCCTGTCAATATACCGGACAGGACAGTCTGAAGTAATAGAATGTTAGGCTCTACCGGCCTTGCCAATACCGGGTAAGGCAACCTGCAGATGGAATCGCATAACGGTTCTACCGGCCTTACCAAATTACCGGGCAAGGCAGCCTCAATAGATTCATAATGTAGGCTCTACCGGCCCTGCCAATACCGGGTAAGGCAACCTCAGATGGACTGTGGCAAAAGGTTCTACCGGCCTTACCAATACCGGGCAGGGCAGCCCAGAGATAGTAGCAGCAGTCAGATGGTAATGGCAAATTGACAGGATCGTAAGCAACCCAGTGTACACACACTGAGACTAACAGGGGAATCGTAAAGCCGCAAGGCTTTGGAGCAAACCAGCGTCCGCACGCTGGGACCAACACTGAATTGTATAGCCGATAGGCTTAGGAGCAAACCAGTGACCGCACACTGGTGTAACAAGCGAGTTTGTATAGCCGCAAGGCTTTGGAGCAAACCAGCGTCCGCACGCTGGGACCAACACAGAATTGTATAGCTGATAGGCTTTGGAGCAAACCAGTGACCGCACACTGGTGTAACAAGCGAGTTTGTATAGCCGCAAGGCTTTGGAGCAAACCAGCGTCCGCACGCTGGGACCAACACAGGATAGTACAGCCGATAGGCTTTGGAGCAAACCAGTGACCGCACACTGGTGTAACAAGCGAGTTTGTCTAGCCGCAAGGCTTTGGAGCAAACCAGCGTCCGCACGCTGGGACCAACACAGAATTGTATAGCTGATAGGCTTTGGAGCAAACCAGTGACCGCACACTGGTGTAACAAGCGAGTCTGTGTAGCCGCAAGTCTTTGGAGCAAACCAGCGTCCGCACGCTGGGACCAACACAGAATTGTATAGCTGATAGGCTTTGGAGCAAACCAGTGACCGCACACTGGTGTAACAAGCGAGTCTGTATAGCCGCAAGTCTTTGGAGCAAACCAGCGTCCGCACGCTGGGACCAACACAGAATTGTATAGCTGATAGGCTTTGGAGCAAACCAGTGACCGCACACTGGTGTAACAAGCGAGTTTGCCTAGCCGCAAGGCTTAGGAGTAAACCAGCGTCCGCACGCTGGGACCAACACAGAATTGTATAGCTGATAGGCTTTGGAGCAAACCAGTGACCGCACACTGGTGTAACAAGCGAGTTTGTATAGCCGCAAGGCTTTGGAGCAAACCAGCGTCCGCACGCTGGGACCAACACAGGATAGTACAGCCGATAGGCTTTGGAGCAAACCAGTGACCGCACACTGGTGTAACAAGCGAGTTTGTCTAGCCGCAAGGCTTTGGAGCAAACCAGCGTCCGCACGCTGGGACCAACACAGAATTGTATAGCTGATAGGCTTTGGAGCAAACCAGTGACCGCACACTGGTGTAACAAGCGAGTTTGTATAGCCGCAAGGCTTTGGAGCAAACCAGCGTCCGCACGCTGGGACCAACACAGGATAGTACAGCCGATAGGCTTTGGAGCAAACCAGTGACCGCACACTGGTGTAACAAGCGAGTTTGCCTAGCCGCAAGGCTTAGGAGTAAACCAGCGTCCGCACGCTGGGACCAACACAGAATTGTATAGCTGATAGGCTTTGGAGCAAACCAGTGACCGCACACTGGTGTAACAAGCGAGTTTGTATAGCCGCAAGGCTTTGGAGCAAACCAGCGTCCGCACGCTGGGACCAACACAGGATAGTACATCCGATAGGCTTTGGAGCAAACCAGTGACCGCACACTGGTGTAACAAGCGAGTCTGTGTAGCCGCAAGTCTTTGGAGCAAACCAGCGTCCGCACGCTGGGACCAACACAGAATTGTATAGCTGATAGGCTTTGGAGCAAACCAGTGACCGCACACTGGTGTAACAAGCGAGTTTGCCTAGCCGCAAGGCTTAGGAGTAAACCAGCGTCCGCACGCTGGGACCAACACAGAATTGTATAGCCGATAGGCTGTGGAGCAAACCAGTGACCGCACACTGCCGTAACGAGCAATGTCGCCGACGCGACCAGGCAGGAGGTCGCCAGGAAACAGGAGACAGGCGATGCGTTGACAGGAACCAGCAACGATCAGTCAGGTCAGGAAACAGCAGAGAAGAAGTACAGCAGGAACTGCAACACCAGAGACTAGGCCGGAACCAGGACTGGAAGTACTTCAGCATGCAGGAAACACTGGAACAGTAGAGATCAGGAACTCAGGAACATATGAGAACAGGAACTCAGGAACACTGGAACAGAGGCCCAGCTATCACTGGTATAGTGATAGCAAGAAGGTCAGAAACAACACGAAAGGGCACTCAAAGGGTGCCCAATCCAGGTTTAAATAGGCAATGAAAGGCGGGCTATCTGCAGACAGCCAATAGCAGCCCCCTACTGGTGACAGACAAGGAACTGCAGCAATCACGGGCACCGTGATAGTACTATCATACAACCTAGAACTCAGACATATAATTATTATTCCATATGTATATCAGTGTGTGACCTAGAACCCAGACATATAATTATTATTCAGTGTATATTCTAGTTTATAAACTAGAACTCAGACATATAATTATTATATCATGTATACATCATTGTACAACCTAGAACTCAGACATATCATTTAGACTGTAATCTCCTTGGGGCAGGGACCTCTCTCCTAATGTTTCTATGAATGTGGCACTTATTTTATTCTCTCATTTATTGTAACATATGTAACAAAGATTGCAAAAAGGCAATTAGGGTAGCAAAAATAGATAATGAAACTCGAATTGCAAGGGAAAGCAAGACTAATCTAAAAAAGTTTTTTAAATATATAAATAGCAAAAAACTTAAGAGGGAGTGCATTGGACCATTCAAAAATGAGATGGGTGAGTTGGTTAGTGAGGATAAGGAAAAGGCCGATGTTTTAAACACTTTCTTTGCATCAGTATATACAAGGGAGCAAGGAATGGTAGAAGAGCCTCCGCAAGTAACAAATAAAACATTACAATTAATAGATATTGGGTTAACTCAAGGAGATGTCATGGGAAGACTGAACAAAATTAAGACCGACAAAGCACCGGGTCCTGATGGTATACATCCAAGGTTTCTTCAGGAACTCAGTGCAGTGTTAGCAAAACCCCTATATTTACTCTTTAAAGATTCTATTACCACAGGCTCAGTGCCACAGGATTGGCGAAGAGCTAACATAGTGCCTCTATTTAAGAAGGGAACTAAAACAGAACCTGGGAATTATAGACCAGTGAGTTTGACCTCTGTAGTGGGAAAACTATTAGAAGGGATAATAAGGGACTATATTCAGGATTACAACACAAAAAATAAGATCATTAGCACGAATCAACATGGTTTTATGAAGAATAGGTCATGCCAAACTAATCTTTTCAGCTTCTATGAGGAGGTAAGCAGCAACCTTGACAATGGCAAGGCAGTAGATGTAGTATATCTAGACTTTGCAAAGGCATTTGATACAGTACCACACAGAAGGCTGGTGTATAAAATAAGGAAATTGGGGCTAGGAGATAACCTTTGCAATTGGATACAAAACTGGCTGAAGGATAGGGAACAGTGTGTGGTTGTAAATGGAAAATTCTCCAGTATAGTTAAAGTGGAGAGTGGAGTACCTCAGGGTTCAGTATTGGGTCTGCTGCTTTTTAACATGTTTATAAATGACCTGGAAATAGATATAGAAAGCAAAATATCAATATTTGCAGATGATACTAAATTATGCAAAGTCATTAATTCAGAACAGGATATTTTCTCTCTACAGAGGGACTTACATACAATGTCAGATTGGGCAAACATGTGGAATATGAAGTTTAATGTGGGGAAGTGTAAAGTCATGCATTTGGGAGGAAACAATCCCAAGGCTACTTATAAACTTAATGGAATAATTTTAGGTGACTCATTGCTAGAAAAAGACCTGGGTATCCTTGTCAACTACAAACTTGGAAACAGTGACCAGTGTCAAACAGCAGTAGCAAAGGCAAACAAAGTCCTGTCTTGCATAAAAAGAGGTATTGAAGCAAGAGTGGATAACATTATTTTGCCATTATACAAATCATTGGTAAGACCTCAACTTGAGTATGCAGTGCAATTTTGGGCACCGGTTCTGAAAAAGGATATACTAGAACTAGAGAGGGTACAGCGGAGAGCAACAAAATTAATTAAGGGAATGGAGGACTTGACATATGAGGAACGACTAGACAAACTTGGTTTATTTACTGTAGAGAAAAGACGACTAAGAGGAGACCTTATCACATTGTACAAGTATATGAGAGGTCAATACAAGGATCTCTGCGGTGAGCTATTTATTCCAAGGCCTGATCAGGTGACCAGGGGACACCCCTTGAGATTAGAGGAAAGGAGGTTTAAACTTCAGCAGAGGAAGGGGTTTTTTTACGGTAAGGTCTGTCAAATTGTGGAATTAATTGCCCAGGGAGGTGGTTATGGAAGATACAATGGATACATTTAAGAGAAGATTAGATACGTTCCTGTCAAAAGGGAACATACAGAGTTATACTGTTTATCAGTAGGCGGATCAGGAAGGTCTGATAAAGACTAATTTAATTGGTAGCAGGAAAGCTATAAAATTCTCAGTTACTGAGGTATGAGGCGAAGGTTGAACTTGATGGACTTGTGTCTTTTTTCAACCTAATTTACTATGTTACTATGTTACTATTGTAAGGCTCTGTGTACAGTGTGTGTGGTGCCATATAAATAAAGATATAAATACATAAAACATATAATTATTATTCCATGTATATACTAGTGTATAACCTTGACCTAAGCCATATAATTATTATTCCATAAATATACTCGTGTATAACTTAGAACTCCGACATATAATTATATACACTAATGTATAACCTAGAACTCAGACATATAATTATTAAATCATGTATATACTAGTGTAAAACCTAGAACACAGACATATAATTATTTCATGTGTATACTAGCATATAACCTAGGACTCAGCCATATATGTATTATTCCATGTACATACTAGTGTATCAGTAAGTGTGTAATGTGTACATCTGTGTCCTGTGTGTAATGTGCATGTGCATGTCCTATGTGCAATGTGCACATCTGTGTCCTGTGTGTAATGTGTATGTGCATGTCCTATGTGTAATGTGCACATCTGTGTCCTGTGTGTAATGTGTATGTGCATGTCCTATGTGTAATGTGCACATCTGTGTCCTGTGTGTAATGTGTATGTGCATGTCCTATGTGTAATGTGCACATCTGTGTCCTGTGTGTAATGTGTATGTGCATGTCCTATGTGTAATGTGCACATCTGTGTCTTGTGTGTAATGTGTATGTGCATGTCCTATGCACAATGTGCACATCTGTGTCCTGTGTGTAATGTGCATGTGCATGTCCTATGTGCAATGTGCACATTTGTGTCTTGTGTGTAATGTGCACATCTGTGTCTAGTATGTAATCTGCACGCGTGTGTCCTGTGTGTAACGTGCACGTCTATGTCCTGTGTGTAATGTGCACGCATGTGTCCTTTGTGTAATGTACACGTGTGTGTTCTATGTGTAATGTGCACTGTGTGTGTCCTGTGTAATGTGCACGTGAGTGTCCTGTGTGTAATGTGCACGTGAGTCTCCTGTGTGTGTAATGTGCACGTGTGTTTCCTGTGTGTAATGTGCATGTGTTTCTCCTGTGTGTAATGTGCACGTGTGTGTGTCCTGTGTGTAATGTGCACATGAGTGTCCTGTGTGTAATATGCACGTGAGTGTCCTGTGTGTAATGTGCACATGTGTGTCCTGTGTGTAATATGCACGTGAGTGTCCTGTGTGTAATGTGCACGTGAGTGTCCTATGTGTAATGTGCACGTGTGTCCTGTGTGTAATGTGCACGTGTGTGTGTCCTGTGTATATAATGTGCACGTGAGTGTCCTGTGTGTAATGTGCACGTGAGTCTCCTGTGTGTAATGTGCACGTGTGTGTGTCCTGTGTATATAATGTGCACGTGAGTGTCCTGTGTGTAATGTGCACGTGTGTTTCCTGTGTGTAATGTGCATGTGTTTCTCCTGTGTGTGATGTGCACGTGTGTGTGTGTCCTGTGTGTAATGTGCACGTGTGTGTCCTGTGTGTAATGTGCACATGAGTGTCCTGTGTAATATGTATGTGAGTGTCCTGTGTGTAATGTGTAATGTGCACGTGTGTGTCATGTGTAATATGCACGTGTGTGTCCTGTGTGTAATGTGCACGGGTGTGTCCTGTGTAATGTGCACATGTGTAATATGCACATGTGTGTCCTGTGTGTAATGTGCACGTGTGTGTCCTGTGTGTAATGTGCACGTGTGTGTCCTGTGTGTAATGTGCACGTGTGTGTCCTGTGTGTAATGTGCACGTGTGTGTCCTGTGTGTAATGTGCACGGGTGTGTCCTGTGTAATGTGCACATGTGTAATGTGCACGTGTGTGTCCTGTGTGTAATGTGCACGTGTGTGTCCTGTGTAATGTGCACGTGTGTGTCCTGTGTGTAATGTGCACGTGTGTGTCCTGTGTGTAATGTGCACGTGTGTGTCCTGTGTAATGTGCACGTGTGTGTCCTGTGTGTAATGTGCACGTGTGTGTCCTGTGTAATGTGCACGTGTGTGTCCTGTGTGTAATGTGCACGTGTGTGTCCTGTGTAATGTGCACGTGTGTGTCCTGTGTGTAATGTGCACGTGTGTGTCCTGTGTAATGTGCACGTGTGTGTCCTGTGTAATGTGCACGTGTGTGTCCTGTGTGTAATATTGGGGATCTGTTTTACATTCCACGCACTCGTGTCCTGTGTTCATATAGAAGTGATTCATGTAATTACATTAGGAGTTCCTCCTCCAGAACCTGGCACAGTAAGTCTAATAGGAGCAGATACTGCTCAGTATACAAAGATTTCCCTTTTGTTCCTACAAATTTCCAGAGGACTAGGACTGCATATCCCCTGCAGTCAAAGGGTTAATAATGTTCTGTCTGTAGACTTGTCCAGGACCAGACAGAATCAGGCGCTGGAATGGAAAGGATTGTGTGTGCGGCCGATAAAAGGAGGGGGCTGACCTGCACACCTAGGGTGGAATACGAGAAACACGCAGAATCGCTATTTACAATTTAAATGATTAGCACCAAAATGTTACTGATCTGAGCCTTTTTTATGAATTAGCAAACGTAACTGCTTTTTTATAGGATGCATTTCATAAAGTGGGAGTGGCTAAAATGTCCGCCATTTTGTGACAGGATCTGTAATACAGAGCACATTTCCACATGTCTGGCTGACTGTGATCTTAGGAGCATGTGCTGATTGTGTCGTTAATTTAGGAATATGTGATATCTGTGCCATTCATTTAGATGCATTTGCTAAATGTGCAGTTAATTTAGGAACATTTTCCAACTGTGCCATTCACTTTAGAACATGTAGTAACTGTGCTTTTAATTTAGGAGCATGTATTAAATATCCAATTAGTTTAGGAGCATATACCAGCTGTGTTGTTAATTTAGGAGCATGTACTTACTGTGTGGTTAATTTAGTAGGATGTGCTTATTGTGTTATTAATTTAGTAGTATGTGCTAACTGTGCTGTTAAGTCTAGGAACATGTGCTAAATGTGAAGTTAATTTAGGGGTGTGTGCTAACTCTGACCTTCATCAATTAACATGTGCTCATTAGAAGCAGCTGTAACATTAATTTTAGAACATGTAGTAACTGTGCTGTTAATTTAGGAGCTTGTACTAAATACGCTGTTAGTTTAGAGCACATACTACCTCTGTTGTTAATTTAGGAGCATGTACTAACTGTGCACTTAATTTAGTAGTATGTGCTGATTGTGGTGTTAATTTAGTAGTATGTGCTAACTGTATGGTGAATTGAGGAGCATGTTCTACCTGTGCTGTTAATCTAGGAACAGGTGATAACTTTGCCATATAAGACTGTGTGTGCTAACCGTGCCATTAAGTCTAGGAACATGTGCTAAATATACAGTTAATTTAGGAGCATTTGCTAACTGTGCCATTAATTTAGGAGTATGTGCTAACTCTGTGCTTCATCAATAACATGTTCTCACTGTGATGTTAATTTAAGAGCACGCGTTAACTACGGCGTTAATCTAGGAACACGTGCTATCTGTAAGTTTAAAGTAGGAATGTGCTGAATGCGCCCTTAATCTAAGAACATATTGCAACCGTGGAGTTAATTTAAGAGCATGTACTAAATGGGTGGCTAATTCGGAATGCACGAACTGTGTTATTAATTTAGGATCATGTACTAATTGTGCTGTTAATTCATGAACATGTACTAACTGTGTGGTTATTTTGGGATAATATACTAATTGTGCGGTTAATTTAGGAACATGTGCTATTTAGCATCAAGGCGTATGCTTTTTGAACCAAAATAACAATTGCAGATCACACATAATACATTTATGTCTTTCAATGAATATGTAGTGCTGCAGTGTTCCCTTCTGCCCCCAGTTCTCAGACCGATGAAAGGACTCAGAGTTCTTCCATGGGTTCCAGCTGTGTAAAGTCTGATTAAATCTCCCTGCAGCCACAGGAGACCCTTCCTCCACTCACGGAGACTGAGTAAAGAGGTCAATACTCGGCCTCCCTGGGAGACCCTGTACAGTTATCTCATGTCTTTCCTCGTTGTCTCACTATAATGGTGCCTTAGAGGAGACTCTTCCTCCACTCACTGAGACTGAGTAAAGAGGTCAATACTCGGCCTCCCTGGGAGACCCTGTACAGTTATCTCATGTCTTTCCCTGTTGTCTCACTATAATGGTGACTTAGAGGAGACTCTTTCTCCGCTCTCCACAATTATGTGTGTTTAGGGGGAACCACAGGCCCCAGATGATTCTCCTTCTCCAATTCAGGGTTATAAGCTGGTTTTATCAAATGAATATTAATATTAGCCTTTAATTAATGATTATCTTAATAAATTGGTTGTCTTCTTTATACCATGAACAATGCGTTGGGCTCCGCTGAGTCCATTGCACCGTTATACACTGTACAGAACAATCCAACTGCAGCCCCCTCCCCCGGGGCGGCTGGTTTCCCCAGACATAGGTCTGTACTGGGATTCCGCGTCCAGGAAAAGTACAAAATAACATGGAGGAAATGCGTCCTGCGGGCGCAGTAATCATTAGTAAATTACGCTGAATATCCGGTGAGTGAATGTGGTCTTGTAACAGTTTGTTCGACACACAGACACAGGGGTTTAGGATAAAAACACAGTTTTACTGAAAACACAATAAAGTAAGAACCCTCACAGGTCCTGTAGTATACAGGCTGTATAATACAGACACACGACAGGTTAACAATATAAATGCCCACACAGGTCCAGTACAAACATAAGGTACAAGCAGTCTATACTGACACAGGTCAGGCAAAATATGTTGGTTTCCCAGGACTAGGGTACTGCAAGGGTTAAAGTACTTCAAGGAGGGTAAACAGTCCCATGTGTTGAAAGTTCTGTGATAGCTCTTCCTATATAGAGAGCTTCTGGATGCTTAATGCTAGTAGAACAAACGTGACCTGCCAGAGTACAACAGGAATAGTGTGTAAGAGCACTACCGGAGCAATAACTGACACATGCACACTGCCGGAGCAGTAACGGAGGACTAGACCAATGACTCACTGCCGTAGCAGTAACGGAGGCAAATACTTGCACTCTGTAGGAGCAGTAACGGAGGACTAGGCCAAAGGCACACTGCCGGAGCAGTAACGGAGGCAGACACTTGCAACCTGCAGGAGCAGTAATGGAGGACTAGGCCAATGGCGCACTGCCGGAGCAGTAACAGAGGCAGAGACTTGCAACCTGTAGGAGCAGTAATGGAGGACTAGGCCAATGGCGCACTGCCGGAGCAGTAACAGAGGCAGAGACTTGCAACCTGCAGGAGCAGTAATGGAGGACTAGGCCAATGGCGCACTGCCGGAGCAGTAACGGAGGCAGACACTTGCAACCTGTAGGAGCAGTAACAGAGGACAAGCCAATGGCGCACTGCCGGAGCAGTAACAGAGGCAGACACTTGCAACCTGCAGGAGCAGTAATGGAGGACTAGGCCAATGGCGCACTGCCGGAGCAGTAACGGAGGCAGACACTTGCAACCTGTAGGAGCAGTAACAGAGGACAAGCCAATGGCACACTGCCGGAGCAGTAACGGAGGCAGACACTTGCAACCTGTAGGAGCAGTAATGGAGGACTAGGCCAATGGCGCACTGCCGGAGCAGTAACGGAGGCAGACACTTGCAACCTGTAGGAGCAGTAACGGAGGGCTAGGCCAATGGCGCACTGCCGGAGCAGTAACGGAGGCAGACACTTGCAACCTGCAGGAGCAGTAATGGAGGACTAGGCCAAAGGCACACTGCCGGAGCAGTAACGGAGGCAGACACTTGTACTCTGCAGGAGCAGTAATGGAGGACTAGGCCAATGACACACTGCCGGAGCAGTAACGGAAACTGACTCTCGCACTCTGTGAGCAAATGGGAACTGGATAGTCTGGAGAATAAGAATGTCGCCAAGGCGGCAATAATCTGTCAGAAGCAGGAACGCCAACCAAGCCGGGTCGAGTCATGGAGCAGGAATGTCAGCCAAGCTGGGTCGGTAGACAGGAACAGGAACGTCAGCCAAGCCGGGTTGTTACACAGAGCAGGAACATCAGCCAGTCCGGGTCGGTACACAGAAGCAGGAACGTCAGCCAGGCCGGGTCGGTACACAGGAGCAGGAACGTCAGCCAGGCCGGGTCGGTACACAGGAGCAGGAACGTCAGCCAGGCCGGGTCGGTACACAGGAGCAGGAACGTCAGCCAGGCCGGGTCGGTACACAGGAGCAGGCACTGAGTAATAGTCAGGCAATCCGGTTCGGTACACAGGAGCAGGAGAACAGATGCAGAGTAGTCAGGCAGGCCAAGTAGGTACACTGGGAATTAGCAGAAAACTAGCACTGGTACAGGAACACCACGAAAGGGCACCGTGTGGTGCTGGAGCCCAGTATATAAAGGTCATACTGGGCAGGATCAATACAGAATAAAAAAATACAGCGGCTCCACTCAGTCATGAAAAAATAGAGAACCAACAAATGGAATACATAAATAGCTATGTATCGAATGATGATATGAGCATGTTGTGTGCCACACTAGGAGTACCCCAACTCCTACGAATGAAGACATAAATAAGAAAACATGTGTGCACAACTAACATATAGCTCTCACATACAGGAACGCTTCGTGTTGTTCTTGATGAAACAATATGACTTTATTGAAAACTTAAAAATCTTCGTACCTGTAATCAACGATACTGTGGCAACAAAGTGACAAGTGACAAGTCTCACGGAGTGGGTACACACAGGTTAGACATGGTGATAATCAACGCGTTTCACGCTCGAACAGCGCTTACTCATGATCATGATCATGTTTGATCATGAGTAAGCGCTGTTCGAGCGTGAAACGCGTTGATTATCACCATGTCTAACCTGTGTGTACCCACTCCGTGAGACTTGTCACTTGTCACTTTGTTGCCACAGTATCGTTGATTACAGGTACGAAGATTTTTAAGTTTTCAATAAAGTCATATTGTTTCATCAAGAACAACACGAAGCGTTCCTGTATGTGAGAGCTATATGTTAGTTGTGCACACATGTTTTCTTATTTACAGGATCAATACAGGGCAGCCAATGGGAGCACACGCAGAATAGAGTGACAGGAAAACAATAACAAGGGAGCACGGGCACGTGATAGGTCTCCCCATTCTATTTCCAAATGCAAATGAGAAAATGGAGGTCGTTACATGACATTATGAGGTAGATTTAAAGGCAGGTGTTAATATAGCCTGTAGGGCCAAAGTAAATACCGGCTGAAAAACTAACATGTCTATCGCAGTATTCAGAGGCCCTACCAGCTAAAATCACAAAGGACGTTAAGCCACAGAAATTGTCTTGTGCCTAATCGTCCATTTTGTGAGTTAAGTTCCAAAAATGCCTCTAAGAGCAGAGATATTGGGAACTTAACAGTAAGAAACAATTAACAATCAGTGCCTGACATACTGCCAAGCACCGATCATTAACTGATCCCTGTTACACTTACCTGTCATCCACTGTCCTTCTGTCTTCTCTTCTATCCTCTGTCTTCTCTTCTATCTTCTGTCTTCTCTTCTATCTTCTGTCTTCTCTTCTATCTTCTATCTTCTCTTCTTTCTTCTATCTTCTGTCCTTCTATATTCTGTCCTTCTCGTCTATCTTCTGTCTTCTCTTCTATCTTCTGTCTTCTATAGAAGAGAAGGACAGAGGATAGAAGAGAAGACAGAGGATAGAAGAGAAGACAGACGAGAAGGACAGAAGATAGAAGAGAAGGGGAGAAGATAGAAGAGGAAGATAGAAGAGAAGAAAGAAGAGAAGGCAGAAGATAGAAGAGAAGATAGAAGAGAAGGATAGAAGACAGAAGATAGAAGAGAAGGATAGAAGACAGAAGATAGAAGAAAAGGACAGAAGATAGAAGAGAAGATAGAAGAGAAGAAAGAGGACAGAAGATAGAAGAGAAGATAGAAGAGAAGAAAGAAGACAGAAGAGAAGGACAGAAGATAGAAGAGAAGGACAGAAGACAGAAGAGGACAGATGACCAGGAAGTTGAAGACTCCGCTGGACATCAGGATTAATGGTAAATGTTTATGCGATGTTGCTTTACTTAGGTTAACCCTATGAATGTCGGTGGGAGTATTTATACCCCACTGGCACTCATAGGGTTAATCCTACTAACTTTAGACACATTTTAGGCACTTTGGATGTATTGATGTGGAGCTTAGGGCCCCGTATCAATACTTCCACTGAGGACTTTGGGGTTTTTGCCAGTTAACAGCTGCATTAGCTGCAAAAGATCCGATAAGGGACTCTACGGCCAAACAAACTGGGTCTTAAGTTTTATGCGGTAAGTGAGTCCCTTAATGGGTGTTTTTCAGCTAACACAGTCCTTTAAATCAGTGGTTCTCTGCCCGTGTCCTTAGTAGCCACTAACAGGCCAGGATTTGAGGATTTCCTTGTGAGAGCACAGGTGAGTTAATCAATGTGAATGAGCCT
>JBBDGT010000309.1:0-70793 GCA_037306005.1 Rhinophrynus dorsalis | reverse complement strand
CTCTTATCTCTCTCTCCACTATCTATCTCATTTTATCTCTCCTCCACTATCTATCTCCTCTTATCTCTCCTCCACTATCTATCTCCTCTTATCTCTCCTCCACTATCTATCTCCTCTTATCTCTCTTCCACTATCTATCTCCTCTTATCTCTCCTCCACTATCTATCTCCTTTTATCTCTCTCTCCACTATCTATCTCCTTTTATCTCTCCTCCACTATCTATCTCCTCTTATCTCTCTTCCACTATCTATCTCCTTTTATCTCTCTTCCACTATCTATCTCCTTTTATCTCTCCTCCACTGTCTATCTCCTCTTATCTCTCTTCCACTATCTATCTCCTCTTATCTCTCCTCCACTATCTATCTCCTCTTATCTCTCCTCCACTATCTATCTCCTTTTATCTCTCCTCCACTATCTATCTCCTCTTATCTCTCCTCCACTATCTATCTCCTCTTATCTCTCCTCCACTATCTATCTCCTCTTATCTCTCCTCCACTATCTATCTCCTCTTATCTCTCCTCCACTATCTATCTCCTCTTATCTCTCCTCCACTATCTATCTCCTCTTATCTCTCCTCCACTATCTATCTCCTTTTATCTCTCTCTCCACTATCTATCTCCTTTTATCTCTCCTCCACTATCTATCTCCTCTTATCTCTCCTCCACTATCTATCTCCTCTTATCTCTCCTCCACTATCTATCTCCTCTTATCTCTCCTCCACTATCTATCTCCTTTTATCTCTCTTCCACTATCTATCTCCTCTTATCTCTCCTCCACTATCTATCTCCTCTTATCTCTCTTCCACTATCTATCTCCTCTTATCTGTCTTCCACTATCTATCTCCTCTTATCTCTCCTCCACTATCTATCTCCTCTTATCTCTCTCTCCACTATCTATCTCCTCTTATCTCTCTTCCACTATCTATCTCCTTTTATCTCTCCTCCACTATCTATCTCCTTTTATCTCTCCTCCACTATCTATCTCCTCTTATCTCTCCTCCACTATCTACCTCCTCTTATCTCTCCTCCACTATCTCCTCTTATCTCTCCTCCACTGTCTATCTCCTTTTATCTCTCCTCCACTATCTATCTCCTCTTATCTCTCCTCCACTATCTATCTCCTCTTATCTCTCCTCCACTATCTATCTCCTTTTATCTCTCCTCCACTATCTATCTCCTCTTATCTCTCCTCCACTATCTATCTCCTTTTATCTCTCCTGCACTATCTATCTCCTCTTATCTCTCCTCCACTATCTATCTCCTCTTATCTCTCTCTCCACTATCTATCTCATTTTATCTCTCCTCCACTATCTATCTCCTCTTATCTCTCCTCCACTATCTATCTCCTCTTATCTCTCCTCCACTATCTATCTCCTCTTATCTCTCTTCCACTATCTATCTCCTCTTATCTCTCCTCCACTATCTATCTCCTTTTATCTCTCTCTCCACTATCTATCTCCTTTTATCTCTCCTCCACTATCTATCTCCTCTTATCTCTCTTCCACTATCTATCTCCTTTTATCTCTCTTCCACTATCTATCTCCTTTTATCTCTCCTCCACTGTCTATCTCCTCTTATCTCTCTTCCACTATCTATCTCCTCTTATCTCTCCTCCACTATCTATCTCCTCTTATCTCTCCTCCACTATCTATCTCCTTTTATCTCTCCTCCACTATCTATCTCCTCTTATCTCTCCTCCACTATCTATCTCCTCTTATCTCTCCTCCACTATCTATCTCCTCTTATCTCTCCTCCACTATCTATCTCCTCTTATCTCTCCTCCACTATCTATCTCCTCTTATCTCTCCTCCACTATCTATCTCCTCTTATCTCTCCTCCACTATCTATCTCCTCTTATCTCTCCTCCACTATCTATCTCCTTTTATCTCTCTCTCCACTATCTATCTCCTTTTATCTCTCCTCCACTATCTATCTCCTCTTATCTCTCCTCCACTATCTATCTCCTCTTATCTCTCCTCCACTATCTATCTCCTCTTATCTCTCCTCCACTATCTATCTCCTCTTATCTCTCCTCCACTATCTATCTCCTTTTATCTCTCTTCCACTATCTATCTCCTCTTATCTCTCCTCCACTATCTATCTCCTCTTATCTCTCTTCCACTATCTATCTCCTCTTATCTCTCTTCCACTATCTATCTCCTCTTATCTCTCCTCCACTATCTATCTCCTCTTATCTCTCTCTCCACTATCTATCTCCTCTTATCTCTCTTCCACTATCTATCTCCTTTTATCTCTCCTCCACTATCTATCTCCTTTTATCTCTCCTCCACTATCTATCTCCTCTTATCTCTCCTCCACTATCTATCTCCTCTTATCTCTCCTCCACTATCTATCTCCTTTTATCTCTCCTCCACTATCTATCTCCTCTTATCTCTCTTCCACTATCTATCTCCTTTTATCTCTCCTCCACTATCTATCTCCTTTTATCTCTCCTCCACTATCTATCTCCTCTTATCTCTCCTCCACTATCTATCTCCTTTTATCTCTCCTCCACTATCTATCTCCTCTTATCTCTCCTCCACTATCTATCTCCTCTTATCTCTCCTCCACTGTCTATCTCCTTTTATCTCTCCTCCACTATCTATCTCCTCTTATCTCTCCTCCACTATCTATCTCCTCTTATCTCTCCTCCACTGTCTATCTCCTTTTATCTCTCCTCCACTATCTATCTCCTCTTATCTCTCCTCCACTATCTATCTCCTCTTATCTCTCCTCCACTATCTATCTCCTTTTATCTCTCCTCCACTATCTCCTCTTATCTCTCCTCCACTATCTATCTCCTCTTATCTCTCCTCCACTATCTATCTCCTCTTATCTCTCCTCCACTATCTATCTCCTTTTATCTCTCCTCCACTATCTATCTCCTTTTATCTCTCCCCTCCTCTCCTATCTCTCTCTCCTCTTTTCTTCTTTCTCTCACTGTCTACCTCCCCTCTTTCTCCCCGTCTCCTTATTACATTTGCCCCTCTCTCCTTACGTTTCAGCCCCCTATCTTTCCATCCTTCCCCCTTCTGTCTCCCCATTCTCCTTATTACACTATTGTCTCTCTGTTATCTCTCCTTACAGTCCTTACAGTCTCGTGGATTGGTCTCTGGACAGAGGGAGCCGGTGTCAGAGCGAGGGGAACTGAATGAACAATCACACTGACTGGAATAAAGCTGTCTGTCTGTTTGTCTTCATGTCTGTCCATCAGTGTAATTCTCACCTATTTGCAATTTCCACCATCTGGAACTCCTGTGGGGTGTCACGTCCCATCATTCCCCTCTCTCAGTGGGGTGTCACGTCCCATCATTCCCCTCTCTCTGTGGGGTGTCACGTCCCATCATTACCCTCTCTCTGTGGGGTGTCACATCCAATCTTCCTCCTCTCTGTGGGGTGTCATGTCCCATCATTCCCCTCTCTCTGTGGGGTGTCATGTCCCATCATTCCCCTCTCTCTGTGGGGTGTCACGTCCCATCATTCTCCTCTCTCTGTGAGGTGTCATGTCCCATCATTCCCCTCTCTCTGTGGGGTGTCATGTCCCATCATTCCCCTCTCTCTGTGGGGTGTCATGTCCCATCATTCCCCTCTCTCTCTCTGTGGGGTGTCACGTCCCATCATTCCCCTCTCTCTGTGGGGTGTCACGTCCCGTCATTCTCCTCTCTCTGTGGGGTGTCACGTCCCATCATTCCCCTCTCTCTGTGGGGTGTCATGTCCCATCATTCTCCTCTCTCTGTGGGGTGTCACGTCCCATCATTCCCCTCTCTCTGTGAGGTGTCACGTCCCATCATTCCCCTCTCTCTGTGAGGTGTCACGTCCCATCATTCCCCTCTCTCTGTGGGGTGTCATGTCCCATCATTCTCCTCTCTCTGTGGGGTGTCACATCCCATCATTCCCCTCTCTCTGTGGGGTGTCACATCCCATCATTCTCCTCTCTCTGTGGGGTGTCACGTCCCATCATTCCCCTCTCTCTGTGAGGTGTCACGTCCCATCATTCCCCTCTCTCTGTGAGGTGTCACATCCCATCATTCTCCTCTCTCTGTGGGGTGTCACATCCCATCATTCCCCTCTCTCTGTGGGGTGTCACGTCCCATCATTCCCCTCTCTCTGTGGGGTGTCACATCCCATCATTCTCCTCTCTCTGTGAGGTGTCACATCCCATCATTCCCCTCTCTCTGTGGGGTGTCATGTCCCATCATTCCCCTCTCTCTGTGGGGTGTCATGTCCCATCATTCTCCTCTCTCTGTGGGGTGTCACGTCCCATCATTCCCCTCTCTCTGTGGGGTGTCACGTCCCATCATTCCCCTCTCTCTGTGGGGTGTCATGTCCCATCATTCCCCTCTCTCTGTGGGGTGTCACGTCCCATCATTCCCCTCTCTCTGTGGGGTGTCATGTCCCATCATTCCCCTCTCTCTGTGGGGTGTCATGTCCCATCATTCCCCTCTCTCTGTGGGGTGTCATGTCCCATCATTCCCCTCTCTCTGTGGGGTGTCATGTCCCATCATTCCCCTCTCTCTGTGGGGTGTCACGTCCCATCATTCCCCTCTCTCTGTGAGGTGTCACGTCCCATCATTCACCTCTCTCTGTGGGGTGTCATGTCCCATCATTCCCCTCTCTCTGTCGGGTGTCACATCCCATCATTCTCCTCTCTCTGTGGGGTGTCATGTCCCATCATTCCCCTCTCTCTGTGAGGTGTCACGTCCCATCATTCCCCTCTCTCTGTGGGGTGTCATGTCCCATCAGTCCCCTCTCTCTGTCGGGTGTCACATCCCATCATTCTCCTCTCTCTGTGGGGTGTCACATCCCATCATTCCCCTCTCTCTGTGGGGTGTCACATCCCATCATTCTCCTCTCTCTGTGGGGTGTCACATCCCATCATTCCCCTCTCTCTGTGGGGTGTCACATCCCATCATTCCTCTCTCTCTGTGGGGTGTCACGTCCCATCATTCCCCTCTCTCTGTGGGGTGTCACGTCCCATCATTCCCCTCTCTCTGTGGGGTGTCACATCCCATCATTCCCCTCTCTCTGTTGGGTGTCACATCCCATCATTCCCCTCTCTCTGTGGGGTGTCACATCCCATCATTCCCCTCTCTGTGGGGTGTCACATCCCATCATTCTCCTCTCTCTGTGGGGTGTCACATCCCATCATTCCCCTCTCTCTGTGGGGTGTCACATCCCATCATTCCTCTCTCTCTGTGGGGTGTCACGTCCCATCATTCCCCTCTCTCTGTGGGGTGTCACGTCCCATCATTCCCCTCTCTCTGTGGGGTGTCAGGTCCCATCATTCCCCTCTCTCTGTGGGGTGTCACGTCCCATCATTCCCCTCTCTCTGTGGGGTGTCACGTCCCATCATTCCCCTCTCTCTGTGGGGTGTCATGTCCCATCATTCCCCTCTCTCTGTGGGGTGTCACATCCCATCATTCTCCTCTCTCTGTGGGGTGTCACGTCCCATCATTCCCCTCTCTCTGTGAGGTGTCATGTCCCATCATTCCCCTCTCTCTGTGGGGTGTCACATCCCATCATTCTCCTCTCTCTGTGGGGTGTCATGTCCCATCATTCTCCTCTCTCTGTGGGGTGTCACATCCCATCATTCCCCTCTCTCTGTGGGGTGTCACATCCCATCATTCTCCTCTCTCTGTGGGGTGTCACGTCCCATCATTCCCCTCTCTCTGTGGGGTGTCACGTCCCATCATTCCCCTCTCTCTGTGGGGTGTCATGTCCCATCATTCTCCTCTCTCTGTGGGGTGTCATGTCCCATAATTCCCCTCTCTCTGTGGGGTGTCACATCCCATCATTCCCCTCTCTCTGTGGGGTGTCACATCCCATCATTCCCCTCTCTCTGTGGGGTGTCACATCCCATCATTCTCCTCTCTCTGTGGGGTGTCACGTCCCATCATGCTCCTCTCTCTGTGGGGTGTCACATCCCATCATTCTCCTCTCTCTGTGGGGTGTCACATCCCGTCATTCCCCTCTCTCTGTGGGGTGTCACATCCCATCATTCTCCTCTCTCTGTGGGGTGTCACGTCCCATCATTCCCCTCTCTCTGTGGGGTGTCACATCCCATCATTCCCCTCTCTCTGTGGGGTGTCACATCCCATCATTCCCCTCTCTCTGTGGGGTGTCACGTCCCATAATTCCCCTCTCTCTGTGGGGTGTCACGTCCCATAATTCCCCTCTCTCTGTGGGGTGTCACGTCCCATCATTCTCCTCTCTCTGTGGGGTGTCATGTCCCATCATTCCCCTCTCTCTGTGGGGTGTCATGTCCCATCATTCTCCTCTCTCTGTGGGGTGTCACGTCCCATCATTCCCCTCTCTCTGTGGGGTGTCACATCCCATCATTCTCCTCTCTCTGTGGGGTGTCACGTCCCATCATTCCCCTCTCTCTGTGGGGTGTCACGTCCCATCATTCCCCTCTCTCTGTGAGGTTTCACGTCCCATCATTCCCCTCTCTCTGTGGGGTGTCACATCCCATCATTCCCCTCTCTCTGTGGGGTGTCACATCCCATCATTCTCCTCTCTCTGTGGGGTGTCACATCCCATCATTCTCCTCTCTCTGTGGGGTGTCACGTCCCATCATTCTCCTCTCTCTGTGGGGTGTCACGTCCCATCATTCTCCTCTCTCTGTGGGGTGTCACGTCCCATCATTCCCCTCTCTCTGTGGGGTGTCACATCCCATCATTCCCCTCTCTCTGTGAGGTGTCACGTCCCATCATTCCCCTCTCTCTGTGGGGTGTCACGTCCCATCATTCTCCTCTCTCTGTGGGGTGTCACGTCCCATCATTCCCCTCTCTCTGTGGGGTGTCACATCCCATCATTCCCCTCTCTCTGTGGGGTGTCACATCCCATCATTCCCCTCTCTCTGTGAGGTGTCACGTCCCATCATTCCCCTCTCTCTGTGGGGTGTCATGTCCCATCATTCTCCTCTCTCTGTGGGGTGTCACGTCCCATCATTCCCCTCTCTCTGTGGGGTGTCACGTCCCATCATTCCCCTCTCTCTGTGAGGTTTCACGTCCCATCATTCCCCTCTCTCTGTGGGGTGTCACATCCCATCATTCTCCTCTCTCTGTGGGGTGTCACATCCCATCATTCCCCTCTCTCTGTGGGGTGTCACATCCCATCATTACCCTCTCTCTGTGGGGTGTCACATCCCATCATTCCCCTCTCTCTGTGGGGTGTCACATCCAATCATTCCCCTCTCTCTGTGGGGTGTCACGTCCCATCATTCTCCTCTCTCTGTGGGGTGTCACATCCCATCATTCCCCTCTCTCTGTGGGGTGTCACATCCCATCATTCTCCTCTCTCTGTGGGGTGTCACATCCCATCATTCTCCTCTCTCTGTGGGGTGTCACATCCCATCATTCTCCTCTCTCTGTGGGGTGTCACGTCCCATCATTCCCCTCTCTCTGTGGGGTGTCACGTCCCATAATTCTCCTCTCTCTGTGGGGTGTCACATCCCATCATTCCCCTCTCTCTGTGGGGTGTCACGTCCCATCATTCCCCCCTCTCTGTGGGCTGTCACGTCCCATCATTCTCCTCTCTCTGTGGGGTGTCACATCCCATAACTCTCCTCTCTCTGTGGGGTGTCACATCCCATCATTCTCCTCTCTCTGTGGGGTGTCACGTCCCATAATTCTCCTCTCTCTGTGGGGTGTCACATCCCATAATTCTCCTCTCTCTGTGGGGTGTCACATCCCATCATTCCCCTCTCTCTGTGGGGTGTCACATCCCATCATTCCCCTCTCTCTGTGGGGTGTCACATCCCATCATTCCCCTCTCTCTGTGGGGTGTCACATCCCATCATTCCCCTCTCTCTGTGGGGTGTCACATCCCATCATTCTCCTCTCTCTGTGGGGTGTCACGTCCCATCATTCCCCTCTCTCTGTGGGGTGTCATGTCCCATCATTCTCCTCTCTCTGTGGGGTGTCACATCCCATCATTCTCCTCTCTCTGTGGGGTGTCACATCCCATCATTCTCCTCTCTCTGTGGGGTGTCACGTCCCATCATTCCCCTCTCTCTGTGGGGTGTCACGTCCCATCATTCCCTCTCTCTGTGGGGTGTCATGTCCCATCATTCTCCTCTCTCTGTGGGGTGTCACATCCCATAATTCTCCTCTCTCTGTGGGGTGTCACATCCCATAATTCTCCTCTCTCTGTGGGGTGTCACATCCCATCATTCTCCTCTCTCTGTGGGGTGTCACATCCCATCATTCTCCTCTCTCTGTGGGGTGTCACATCCAATCATTCTCCTCTCTCTGTGGGGTGTCACATCCCATCATTCCCCTCTCTCTGTGGGGTGTCATGTCCCATCATTCTCCTCTCTCTGTGGGGTGTCACATCCCATCATTCCCCTCTCTCTGTGGGGTGTCACATCCCATCATTCCCCTCTCTCTGTGGGGTGTCACATCCCATCATTCCCCTCTCTCTGTGGGGTGTCACATCCCATCATTCCCTCTCTCTGTGAGGTGTCACATCCCATCATTCTCCTCTCTCTGTGGGGTGTCACATCCCATCATTCCCCTCTCTCTGTGGGGTGTCACGTCCCATCATTCCCCTCTCTCTGTGGGGTGTCACGTCCCATCATTCCCCTCTCTCTGTGGGGTGTCACGTCCCATCATTCTCCTCTCTCTGTGGGGTGTCACATCCCATCATTCCCCTCTCTCTGTGGGGTGTCACATCCCATCATTCTCCTCTCTCTGTGAGGTGTCACATCCCATCATTCCCCTCTCTCTGTGGGGTGTCATGTCCCATAATTCTCCTCTCTCTGTGGGGTGTCACATCCCATCATCCTCCTCTCTCTGTGGGGTGTCACGTCCCATCATTCCCCTCTCTCTGTGGGCTGTCACGTCCCATCATTCCCCTCTCTCTGTGCGGTGTCACATCCCATAATTCTCCTCTCTCTGTGGGGTGTCACGTCCCATCATTCCCCTCTCTCTGTGGGGTGTCACGTCCCATCATTCCCCTCTCTCTGTGGGGTGTCACGTCCCATCATTCCCCTCTCTCTGTGCGGTGTCACATCCCATCATTCTCCTCTCTCTGTGGGCTGTCACGTCCCATCATTCCCCTCTCTCTGTGGGCTGTCACGTCCCATCATTCCCCTCTCTCTGTGCGGTGTCACATCCCATAATTCTCCTCTCTCTGTGGGGTGTCACGTCCCATCATTCCCCTCTCTCTGTGGGGTGTCATGTCCCATCATTCTCCTCTCTCTGTGAGGTGTCACGTCCCATCATTCCCCTCTCTCTGTGGGGTGTCACGTCCCATCATTCCCCTCTCTCTGTGCGGTGTCACATCCCATCATTCTCCTCTCTCTGTGGGGTGTCACATCCCATCATTCCCCTCTCTCTGTGGGGTGTCACATCCCATCATTCCCCTCTCTCTGTGGGGTGTCACATCCCATAATTCTCCTCTCTCTGTGGGGTGTCACGTCCCATCATTCCCCTCTCTCTGTGGGGTGTCACATCCCATAATTCTCCTCTCTCTGTGCGGTGTCACATCCCATCATTCCCCTCTCTCTGTGGGGTGTCACGTCCCATAATTCTCCTCTCTCTGTGGAGTGTCACGTCCCATCATTCCCCTCTCTCTGTGGGGTGTCACATCCCATCATTCTCCTCTCTCTGTGGAGTGTCACGTCCCATCATTCCCCTCTCTCTGTGGGGTGTCACATCCCATCATTCTCCTCTCTCTGTGGGGTGTCACATCCCATCATTCCCCTCTCTCTGTGGGGTGTCACATCCCATAATTCTCCTCTCTCTGTGGGGTGTCACGTCCCATCATTCCCCTCTCTCTGTGGGGTGTCACGTCCCATCATTCCCCTCTCTCTGTGGGGTGTCACATCCCATCATTCCCCTCTCTCTGTGGAGTGTCACGTCCCATCATTCCCCTCTCTCTGTGGGGTGTCACATCCCATCATTCTCCTCTCTCTGTGGAGTGTCACATCCCATCATTCTCCTCTCTCTGTGAGGTGTCACGTCCCATCATTCCCCTCTCTCTGTGGGGTGTCACGTCCCATCATTCCCCTCTCTCTGTGGGGTGTCACGTCCCATCATTCTCCTCTCTCTGTGGGGTGTCACATCCCATCATTCCCCTCTCTCTGTGGGGTGTCACGTCCCATCATTCTCCTCTCTCTGTGGAGTGTCACATCCCATCATTCTCCTCTCTCTGTGGGGTGTCACATCCCATCATTCCCCTCTCTCTGTGGGGTGTCATGTCCCATCATTCCCCTCTCTCTGTGGGGTGTCACGTCCCATCATTCCCCTCTCTCTGTGGGGTGTCATGTCCCATAATTCTCCTCTCTCTGTGGGGTGTCACATCCCATCATTCCCCTCTCTCTGTGGGGTGTCACATCCCATCATTCCCCTCTCTCTGTGGAGTGTCACATCCCATCATTCTCCTCTCTCTGTGGGGTGTCACATCCCATCATTCTCCTCTCTCTGTGGGGTGTCACATCCCATCATTCCCCTCTCTCTGTGGGGTGTCACATCCCATCATTCTCCTCTCTCTGTGGGGTGTCACATCCCATCATTCCCCTCTCTCTGTGGGGTGTCACATCCCATCATTCCCCTCTCTCTGTGGAGTGTCACATCCCATCATTCTCCTCTCTCTGTGGGGTGTCACATCCCATCATTCTCCTCTCTCTGTGGGGTGTCACATCCCATCATTCTCCTCTCTCTGTGGGGTGTCACGTCCCATCATTCCCCTCTCTCTGTGGGGTGTCACATCCCATCATTCCCCTCTCTCTGTGGGGTGTCACATCCCATCATTCCCCTCTCTCTGTGGGGTGTCACATCCCATCATTCCCCTCTCTCTGTGGAGTGTCACATCCCATCATTCCCCTCTCTCTGTGGGGTGTCACATCCCATCATCCTCCTCTCTCTGTGGGGTGTCACATCCCATCATTCTCCTCTCTCTGTGGGGTGTCACATCCCATAATTCTCCTCTCTCTGTGGGGTGTCACATCCCATCATTCCCCTCTCTCTGTGGAGTGTCACATCCCATAATTCTCCTCTCTCTGTGGGGTGTCACATTCCATCATTCCCCTCTCTCTGTGGGGTGTCACGTCCCATCATTCTCCTCTCTCTGTGGGGTGTCACATCCCATCATTACCCTCTCTCTGTGGGGTGTCACGTCCCATCATTCTCCTCTCTCTGTGGGGTGTCACATCCCATCATTCCCCTCTCTCTGTGGGGTGTCACATCCCATCATTCCCCTCTCTCTGTGGGGTGTCATGTCCCATCATTCCCCTCTCTCTGTGGGGTGTCATGTCCCATAATTCTCCTCTCTCTGTGGGGTGTCACATCCCATCATTCCCCTCTCTCTGTGGGGTGTCACGTCCCATAATTCTCCTCTCTCTGTGGGGTGTCACGTCCCATCATTCTCCTCTCTCTGTGGAGTGTCACATCCCATCATTCCCCTCTCTCAGTGGGGTGTCACATCCCATCATTCTCCTCTCTCTGTAGGGTGTCACATCCCATCATTCCCCTCTCTCTGTGGGGTGTCACGTCCCATAATTTTCCTCTCTCTGTGGGGTGTCACATCCCATCATTCTCCTCTCTCTGTGGGGTGTCACGTCCCATCATTCTCCTGTCTCTGTGGGGTGTCATGTCCCATCATTCTCCTCTCTCTGTGGGGTGTCATGTCCCATAATTCTCCTCTCTCTGTGGGGTGTCACATCCCATCATTCTCCTCTCTCTGTGGGGTGTCACATCCCATCATTCCCCTCTCTCTGTGGGGTGTCACATCCCATCATTCTCCTCTCTCTGTGGGGTGTCACGTCCCATAATTTTCCTCTCTCTGTGGGGTGTCACATCCCATCATTCTCCTCTCTCTGTGGGGTGTCACGTCCCATCATTCTCCTCTCTCTGTGGGGTCTCACGTCCAATCATTCCCCTCTCTCTGTGGGGTGTCACGTCCCATCATTCTCCTCTCTCTGTGGGGTGTCACATCCCATAATTCTCCTCTCTCTGTGGGGTGTCACGTCCCATCATTCCTCTCTCTGTGGGGTGTCACATCCCATCATTCCCCTCTCTCTGTGGGGTGTCACGTCCCATCATTCCCCTCTCTCTGTGGGGTGTCACATCCAATCATTCTCCTCTCTCTGTGGGGTGTCACGTCCCATCATTCTCCTCTCTCTGTGGGGTGTCATGTCCCATAATTCCCCTCTCTCTGTGAGGTGTCATGTCCCATCATTCTCCTCTCTCTGTGGGGTGTCATGTCCCATAATTCCCCTCTCTCTGTGAGGTGTCACGTCCCATCATTCCCCTCTCTCTGTGGGGTGTCACATCCAATCATTCTCCTCTCTCTGTGGGGTGTCACGTCCCATCATTCTCCTCTCTCTGTGGGGTGTCACATCCCATCATTCCCCTCTCTCTGTGGGGTGTCACATCCCATCATTCTCCTCTCTCTGTGGGGTGTCACGTCCCATCATTCTCCTCTCTCTGTGGGGTGTCACGTCCCATCATTCCCCTCTCTCTGTGGGGTGTCACGTCCCATCATTCCCCTCTCTCTGTGGGGTGTCACGTCCCATCATTCTCCTCTCTCTGTGGGGTGTCACATCCCATCATTCTCCTCTCTCTGTGGGGTGTCACATCCCATCATTCTCCTCTCTCTGTGGGGTGTCACTTCCCATCATTCCCCTCTCTCTGTGGGGTGTCACGTCCCATCATTCTCCTCTCTCTGTGGGGTGTCACATCCCATCATTCTCCTCTCTCTGTGGGGTGTCACATCCCATCATTCTCCTCTCTCTGTGGGGTGTCACGTCCCATCATTCCCCTCTCTCTGTGGGGTGTCACATCCCATCATTCTCCTCTCTCTGTGGGGTGTCACATCCCATCATTCTCCTCTCTCTGTGGGGTGTCATGTCCCATAATTCTCCTCTCTCTGTGAGGTGTCACGTCCCATCATTCCCCTCTCTCTGTGGGGTGTCACGTCCCATCATTCTCCTCTCTCTGTGGGGTGTCATGTCCCATCATTCCCCTCTCTCTGTGGGGTGTCACATCCCATCATTCTCCTCTCTCTGTGGGGTGTCACATCCCATCATTCTCCTCTCTCTGTGGGGTGTCACGTCCCATCATTCCCCTCTCTCTGTGGGGTGTCATGTCCCATAATTCTCCTCTCTCTGTGGGGTGTCACATCCCATCATCCTCCTCTCTCTGTGGGGTGTCACGTCCCATCATTCCCCTCTCTCTGTGGGGTGTCACGTCCCATCATTCTCCTCTCTTTGTGGGGTGTCATGTCCCATAATTCTCCTCTCTCTGTGGGGTGTCACATCCCATCATTCTCCTCTCTCTGTGGGGTGTCACATCCCATCATTCCCCTCTCTCTGTGGGGTGTCACATCCCATCATTCTCCTCTCTCTGTGGGGTGTCACATCCCATCATTCTCCTCTCTCTGTGGGGTGTCACATCCCATCATTCTCCTCTCTCTGTGGGGTGTCACGTCCCATCATTCCCCTCTCTCTGTGGGGTGTCACATCCCATCATTCCCCTTTCTCTGTGGGGTGTCACATCCCATCATTCCCCTCTCTCTGTGGGGTGTCATGTCCCATCATTCTCCTCTCTCTGTCGGGTGTCACATCCCATCATCCTCCTCTCTCTGTGGGGTGTCACATCCCATCATTCCCCTCTCTCTGTGGGGTGTCATGTCCCATCATTCTCCTCTCTCTGTGGGGTGTCACATCCCATCATTCTCCTCTCTCTGTGGGGTGTCATGTCCCATCATTCTCCTCTCTCTGTCGGGTGTCACATCCCATCATCCTCCTCTCTCTGTGGGGTGTCACGTCCCATCATTCTCCTCTCTCTGTGGGGTGTCACATCCCATCATTCTCCTCTCTCTGTGGGGTGTCACATCCCATCATTCCCCTCTCTGTCGGGTGTCACATCCCATCATTCCCCTCTCTCTGTGAGGTGTCATGTCCCATCATTCTCCTCTCTCTGTCGGGTGTCACATCCCATCATCCTCCTCTCTTTGTGGGGTGTCACGTCCCATCATTCTCCTCTCTCTGTGGGGTGTCACATCCCATCATTCTCCTCTCTCTGTGGGGTGTCACATCCCATCATTCCCCTCTCTCTGTGGGGTGTCACGTCCCATCATTCTCCTCTCTCTGTGGGGTGTCACATCCCATCATTCTCCTCTCTCTGTGGGGTGTCACGTCCCATCATTCTCCTCTCTCTGTCGGGTGTCACATCCCATCATCCTCCTCTCTCTGTGGGGTGTCACATCCCATCATCCTCCTCTCTCTGTGGGGTGTCACATCCCATCATTCTCCTCTCTCTGTGGGGTGTCACATCCCATCATTCCCCTCTCTCTGTGGGGTGTCATGTCCCATCATTCTCCTCTCTCTGTCGGGTGTCACATCTCATCATCCTCCTCTCTCTGTGGGGTGTCACATCCCATCATCCTCCTCTCTCTGTGGGGTGTCACATCCCATCATTCTCCTCTCTCTGTGGGGTGTCACATCCCATCATTCCCCTCTCTCTGTGGGGTGTCACGTCCCATCATTCTCCTCTCTCTGTGGGGTGTCATGTCCCATCATTCTCCTCTCTCTGTCGGGTGTCACATCCCATCATCCTCCTCTCTCTGTGGGGTGTCACGTCCCATCATTCCTCTCTCTCTGTGAGGTGTCACGTCCCATCATTCTCCTCTCTCTGTGGGGTGTCATGTCCCATCATTCTCCTCTCTCTGTCGGGTGTCACATCCCATCATCCTCCTCTCTCTGTGGGGTGTCACGTCCCATCATTCTCCTCTCTCTGTGGGGTGTCACATCCCATCATTCTCCTCTCTCTGTGGGGTGTCACGTCCCATCATTCTCCTCTCTCTGTGGGGTGTCACATCCCATCATTCTCCTCTCTCTGTGGGGTGTCACATCCCATAATTCCCCTCTCTCTGTGGGGTGTCACGTCCCATCATTCTCCTCTCTCTGTGGGGTGTCACATCCCATCATTCTCCTCTCTCTGTGGGGTGTCACATCCCATCATTCCCCTCTCTGTCGGGTGTCACATCCCATCATTCTCCTCTCTCTGTGGGGTGTCATGTCCCATAATTCTCCTCTCTCTGTGGGGTGTCACATCCCATCATTCCTCTCTCTCTGTGGGGTGTCACATCCCATCATTCTCCTCTCTCTGTGGGGTGTCACATCCCATCATTCCCCTTTCTCTGTGGGGTGTCACGTCCCATCATTCTCCTCTCTCTGTGGGGTGTCACATCCCATCATTCTCCTCTCTCTGTGGGGTGTCACGTCCCATCATTCTCCTCTCTCTGTGGGGTGTCACATCCCATCATTCTCCTCTCTCTGTGGGGTGTCACATCCCATAATTCCCCTCTCTCTGTGGGGTGTCACGTCCCATCATTCTCCTCTCTCTGTGGGGTGTCACATCCCATCATTCTCCTCTCTCTGTGGGGTGTCACATCCCATCATTCCCCTCTCTGTCGGGTGTCACATCCCATCATTCTCCTCTCTCTGTGGGGTGTCATGTCCCATAATTCTCCTCTCTCTGTGGGGTGTCACATCCCATCATTCCTCTCTCTCTGTGGGGTGTCACATCCCATCATTCTCCTCTCTCTGTGGGGTGTCACATCCCATCATTCCCCTTTCTCTGTGGGGTGTCATGTCCCATCATTCCCCTCTCTCTGTGGGGTGTCACATCCCATCATTCTTCTCTCTCTGTGGGGTGTCACATCCCATCATTACCCTCTCTCTGTGGGGTGTCACATCCCATCATTCCCCTCTCTCTGTGGGGTGTCACATCCCATCATTCTCCTCTCTCTGTAGGGTGTCACGTCCCATCATTCTCCTCTCTCTGTGGGGTGTCACATCCCATCATTCCCCTCTCTCTGTGGGGTGTCATGTCGAATCATTCCCCTCTCTCTGTGGGGTGTCATGTACCATCAATCTCCCCTCTCTCTGTGGGGTGTCACATCCCATCATTCTCCTCTCTCTGTAGGGTGTCATGTCCCATCATTCCCCTTTCTCTGTGGGGTGTCACATCCCATCATTCCCCTCTCTCTGTGGGGTGTCAATTCCCATCATTCCCCTCTCTCCGTGGGGTGTCACGTCCCATCATTCTCCTCTATCTGTGGGGTGTCACGTCCCATCATTCCCCTCTCTCTGTGGGGTGTAAATCACATTCCATCATTCCCCTCTCTCTGTGGGGTGTAAATCACATTCCTATCATTCTCCTCTCTCTGTGGGGTGTCACGTCCCATCATTCTCCTCTCTCTGTGGGGTGTCACGTCCCATCATTCCCCCCTCTCTGTGGGGTGTAAATCACATTCCATCATTCCCCTCTCTCTGTGGGGTGTAAATCACATTCCATCATTCCCCTCTCTCTGTGGGGTGTAAATCACATTCCTATCATTCTCGTCTCTCTGTGGGGTGTGCATTGAATCCTAACCCTCTCACCCCCGGATCCCTTTTCATTACAATTATCATTACTCAGGGGAATACACAATACCCTGTCCCATTCTTGCTGTCTCTGTGTGGCTGTCTCATATGTGCTGTCTCTATACATTTGGCCCTGAGAGGCTGCAGACTTTCCCTGTTTCTCTCTCTTGATTGTTCAGTTTTGCACACTCTCACTCAGTGCTCTGAGGTCACGTGGCCTTGCTGGAGATGACCTCTAATGTAATTGGTACTGAATCCTCATCCTGCACCGGCAGGTAGTTCCCAGTTTTAGATCCTGTCTTTTAAAACAAGGAGAGGCAGCTAACCGCCAGTGAACCCTGCAAAGAGTAGAAGTCAATACAGGTGTAACTGTGTGGGAATCGAATGTTCCTCATATTGTCCTCTCAATGAGTTCTTGTACTTCTCAATATCCCCTACACTGTTACTCCCACACTCCCCCATCTTTCACATGTCTGCCTATGTGGGGGTTCTTTCTTGGGGAGGGCACGACAATGAATGAACCAAATCACCAATTTCTGGTAAATATATATATATAAACACTATATATATAAATATAAATATATATAGAATCTCCAGCCTCTGTCTATTTCTGTCATGAAAGGGAGAGCATGGGAGAAAGAGACGTGAGCGTGAAGTCAGTATGAGAAGAAGACACAAAAAGAGAGGGGGCCTCATAGGGTGATAACATCAAATCAAAGACATATATAAAGGTAGGGTATTAGCCCTACTCATATGTAATAATGGACACTTATATAAACACAGTAACAGTAGAGGTTGCGGAGGAGATTTCACTGCCCCCACGCAGATATAGGCGATCACACAGCTGCTCCCCACCACGAAGACAACAGAAGAGACAAAGCCAGAAACACACCAGAATATGAAAGGAGTCACTTGTAGGTCCGCTCTCAATCTTCATTAATACAGCCATAGATCAAACAGAAAATAGTGAATATGCTCATAATTCGTATATGCCCACTTGTCCTCCTCACAAACCGACCAGACACGTCATGAGTGTCCATTCCTGCCCCTGTCCATATAAATGTGTGTGGTGGGCAAGAAATAAATATAACAAATGTATTTGACTTAACAATCATATATTACAAACAGTGTCTAAGAGCCAACACGTTTCAGAGCTACTTAAGCTTTTTTTTTTTTAAGGTACATAGCCAGCTATATATTTTAGCACCATACTTTATGAAAAAGAGCTTAAATAGCTCTGAAACACATTTTCTCTTAGACACTATTTTATACAGTTGTAATATATACTTTTTAAGACAAATAAATTTGTTATAAAGACATAGATAGATATTCGCTATCTTCTGCATAATCTCTGGTGGTATTAAGGAAGATTCAGAGTGCCCTTACAAGTTATTCAGTGTGAGTGTGTGGTGAATCAGTATGACTAGAGTGAAGTTGAGGTGAGTCAGTGTGACTAGAGTGAAGTTGAGGTGAGTCAGTGTGACTAGAGTGAAGTTGAGGTGAGTCTTTATGACTAGAGGGAAGCTGAGGTGAGTCAGTGTGACTAGAGGAAAGTTGAGGTGAGTCAGTGAGACTAGAGGGAAGTTGAGGTGAGTCTTTATGACTAGAGTGAAGTTGAGGTGAGTCTGTACGACTAGAAGGAAGTTGAGGTGAGTCAGTGTGACTAGAGGGAAGTTGAGGTGAGTCTTTATGACTAGAGTGAAGTTGAGGTGAGTCAGTGTGACTAGAGGGAAGTTGAGGTGAGTCAGTGTGACTAGAGGGAAGTTGAGGTGAGTCAGTGTGACTAGAGGGAAGTTGAGGTGAGTCTTTATGACTAGAGGGAAGTTGAGGTGAGTCTTTATGACTAGAGGAAAGTTGAGGTGAGTCTGTACGACTAGAGGAAAGTTGAGGTGAGTCAGTGTGACTAGAGGGAAGTTGAGGTGAGTCTGTACGACTAGAGGAAAGTTGAGGTGAGTCTGTACGACTAGAGGAAAGTTGAGGTGAGTCAGTGTGACTAGAGGGAAGTTGAGGTGAGTCTTTATGACTAGAGGGAAGTTGAGGTGAGTCAGTGTGACTAGAGGGAAGTTGAGGTGAGTCTTTATGACTAGAGGGAAGTTGAGGTGAGTCAGTGTGACTAGAGGGAAGTTGAGGTGAGTCTGTATGACTAGAGGGAAGTTGAGGTGAGTCTGTATGACTAGAGGGAAGTTGAGGTGAGTCTGTATGACTAGAGGGAAGTTGAGGTGAGTCTTTATGACTAGAGTGAAGTTGAGGTGAGTCAGTATGACTAGAGTGAAGTTGAGGTGAGTCAGTGTGACTAGAGGGAAGTTGAGGTGAGTCAGTGAGACTAGAGGGAAGTTGAGGTGAGTCTTTATGACTAGAGTGAAGTTGAGGTGAGTCTGTACGACTAGAAGGAAGTTGAGGTGAGTCAGTGTGACTAGAGGGAAGTTGAGGTGAGTCTTTATGACTAGAGGGAAGTTGAGGTGAGTCTTTATGACTAGAGGAAAGTTGAGGTGAGTCTGTACGACTAGAGGAAAGTTGAGGTGAGTCTTTATGACTAGAGGGAAGTTGAGGTGAGTCAGTGTGACTAGAGGGAAGTTGAGGTGAGTCAGTGTGACTAGAGTGAAGTTGAGGTGAGTCTGTACGACTAGAAGGAAGTTGAGGTGAGTCAGTGTGACTAGAGGGAAGTTGAGGTGAGTCAGTGTGACTAGAGTGAAGTTGAGGTGAGTCAGTGTGACTAGAGGGAAGTTGAGGTGAGTCAGTGTGACTAGAGGGAAGTTGAGGTGAGTCTGTACTACTAGAAGGAAGTTGAGGTGAGTCAGTGTGACTAGAGGGAAGTTGAGGTGAGTCAGTGTGACTAGAGGGAAGTTGAGGTGAGTCTGTACGACTAGAAGGAAGTTGAGGTGAGTCAGTATGACTAGAGTGAAGTTGAGGTGAGTCAGTGTGACTAGAGGGAAGTTGAGGTGAGTCTTTATGACTAGAGTGAAGTTGAGGTGAATCAGTGTGAATAGAGGGAAGCTGAGGTGAGTTAGTATGAATAGAGGGAAGTCGAGGTGACTCATTATAAATAAGGGAAGTGTTACAGTTGGCAAGCAAAACCAGGAGGCAGACGGTATAGTTAATAGAACCTTATTATGAGAATAATGACAGTAATGCAATATATAAATATACACACGGTGGGTGATTGAAATGGCAAGCACTGTATCAGGAATAGCAGTCTCCCAATCTCTGCACCACACTGTCCGAGATTAGGCCTCAGCCCACTGGAGTCTCGTGGTAAGGTAACGCCCAAGAGATACTGACTCAGCCTGCAGACAGTAGCTAGGAGTCTGCTAACCCCAGGTCAGTACTAGGAAGGATGTCTGAATAACGGAACCAACAAACTGAGTGAACAGACAGAGTCTTCTAGTAAGCACCAGATAGGATAGTCAGACGAGCCAAAGTCATACACGGAGCGGGTAGTCAGCCAGAGCCACAGGTTTGCACCAGAAAGGATATCCACTGAAGCGATGGAATGCTGGATGCGCAGTGGATAGAGCCCCAGGTCAACACCAGAGTGGGTAGTCAGACAAGCCTAGGTCATACACAGAGCGTGTTAATCAGCCAGAGCCACAGGTTTGCACCAGAAAGGATATCCACTGGAGCGTATGTATGCTGGATGCGCAGTGGATAGAGCCCCAGGTCAACACCAGAGAGGGTGGTCAGAAAAGCCTAGGTCATACACGGAGCGAGTAGTCAGCCAGAGCCACAGGTTTGCACCAGAAAGGATATCTGAGCCAAATCGGAAAACCAAGGAGAATAGTCAGACAGAGCCACAGGTCAACACCAGAATGGATGGACAGAAAAGCTGGATTATACACAGGAATCAGGAATACTAGAAAATAACTGCTCAGAACAACAACGTAAGGGTGACTGAGTCAAGACTCAGTCTGCCCTTTAAACCCCTCAACAGGAAGTAGGTAGGTGGAGCAGCTAGAGGGAGGAAGTAGGTAGGAGGAGACTACAGGAAACAAACACACATAAAACAGAGGCCTGCAGCATGCTTGAAGCCTCTTGCCTGCAGACGACGCGTGGAAAGACGCTGAGCGTCACTGAAGCGATGACGCTGGAAACAAGGTACTGTGACAGGAAGTCAGTGTATACAGAATGAGGTATCAGTGAGATTGTGAGGCACAGAACAGTTGGACTGTATCAATGGGTGTGAAGGACAGTAGAGCCCAAACATGTTAGTCTTCTGGACATACAGAAGTAAAGTCTGGCAGCAGGAGAGGCTAGGATACACAGTAGTGAGGTAGTGATGGAGACCAGGGGACACAGTATAGTATTCTACCTGATGCACGTAGCAAAGCAGACCAGGACTGCCCTGACATGGTGTTCCTTGATGTAGTGGATCGTGACCTAGATTAGAACAAAAATATCTTCTATTCTGCAACCTGATATTCCACAGGTCTGTCCAAGAGGCTGATCTGTCCAATGGCAGCATCTAGCTGAGTGGCTAGCACCTTGGGGAGGATCTTGTAGTCCACATTTAGGAGAGGTTGGCCACCAATTTTTAAAGCCCCATCTCTTCCTCTTCTGCTTATATAAGATCGTTATCATTCTCTCTCTGAGCTTAGTGTGCGTTATACCCTCACCACCATCTCCTCGTACAGCAGCTCTAATTAATCATCATATCATTTGGACTTTGGAGAGTGTTATTTCAATTCTGTCAGAGTTGTAGTTCAAGAGTAAATCAATGACAAAGTATCCCCCTCCTGCCCCTTTTACTGATGTAACACTGTTCAGCCAGAGCTGAAGGGAGGTGCCCAGGTAGACTGCAGAGAGGGACAATATTCAATTGAGATAAGGGAAAAACCTGAAAAACTTGTCAAAGGGGGGCAGGGCTTTCATTGTTTTCAAAGGAAGAAGATTTTCCCCTTCTGTTATCTGTCTAGTCTATGGACTGGATTCCACATCTGAGAAGAGATGGCTTACACTAGGTAAAAGGGGCAAGAGGGGAAACTTTACTTGTGAGTATCTCTCAAACCATAAAGGTTTGAGAGATAAGATTTATATCATTCTTAATGTTTTTTAATACCTACAAAATAAAATAAAGATAAAATGAAGTATTACTATCCCTTTAATGCTCCTCATATTAATGGTAAACTCAGAAATGGACACTTCCTACCTCTGTCTGTGTTCCTCCTCCTCCTCCTCCCTGGTCCATGATGTCCAGGGGAGAAACAATCCCCTTCTCCACCACGTCAACTCTAGAGGTCTGATCACTAAGTGCATTGTGGGATATATGCACTATAAAATGAATGCCTGCCGGCTACACACAGTGCATTGAGGGATATACTCGCTTTAATATAAAAATCTAGTTTTCTGTACATGTAGTGCATTATGTAATATCCTCACTGTAATATTAAAGTCCTAGTGGTCTGAACATGTAGTGCATTATGGGATATCCTCACTATAATATAAAAATCTAGTTTTCTGTGCATGTAGTGCATAATGAGATATCCTCTCTATAATATAAAAATCTAGTATTTTGTACATGTAGTGCATTATGGGATTAACATAACATAACATAACATAACATAAAACAAAACAACATAAAACTCTTGCAGTCTGTACATGTAGTGCGTTATGGGATATCCTCACTATAATATTAAAGACTAGTGGTCTGTACATGCAGAGCATTGTGGGATATAATCACTATAATATAAAAATCTCGCATTCTATATATGCCATAAATTATGGGATATTCTCAATATAATATAAGAGTCTAGTGGTCTGTACACGCAGTGCATTATGGATATCATCACTATAATATAAAAGTCTATTGGTCTGTACATGCAGTGCATTGTGGGGTATGATCACTATAATATAAAAGTCTAGTGGTCTGTACACACAGTGCATTGTGGGATATGATCACTATAATATAAAAGTCTAACAGTTTGTACCTTCAGTGTATTGTAGTATGGGATATAATTACAATAATATAAAAGTCTAGTGGTCTGTACATGTACTGCATTATGGGATATCATCAATATAAAACAAATGTCTAGCGGCCTGTACCCAGTGCATTGTGGGATATACTTACTATAATACAGAAGTCTAGCAGTCTTAAAATGCAGTACATTATGGGATATCATCACTATAATATAAAAGTGGGGAGGTCTATACACTCAATGCATCGTGGGATATATTCACTATAAAAGAAAAGTCCTGTGGTCTGTACAAGCAGGGCATTGTGGGATATACTCACTATAATACAAAAGTATGGAAGTCTGAACACACAGTGCATTGTGGCATAAGATTACTAGTATGAAAAAATGTAGTGGTCTGTACATGCAGTGCATTGTGAGATATCATCGCTATCATCAAAATGTAGCGGTTTTTTTACACTTAATTCATTGTGATCAATTTATCATACAAGTCTAGAAGACTGTACATGCAGTATATAGTGGGATATAATCACTATAATATAATAGTTTTGTGGTTTTTATGCTCAGTTCATTGTGATAACTTTATTATAAAAAATTCTAGTGGTCTGTACATGCAATGCATTGTGGGATATAATCACTATAATATAAAAGTCTAGCAGTCTGTACCCTCAGTGCATTATGGTATGGGATATAATTACTATAATATAAAAATCTAGTGGACTGTGCACAGTCTACCAGTCTTCATACAGTGCATTATGGAATATACTTATTATAATATAAAATCTAGCAATATGTGCATGTAGTGCATTGTGGGATATCATCACAATAATAAAAAAGTCTAGCAGTTTGTACACACAGTGTATTATGGAATATAATCACTATAATATAAGAGTCTAGTGGTTTGTACCCTCAGTTCATTGTGGTATATACTCATAATATAATAGTCTGGTGGCCTGTACAAGCATTGCATTGTGGGATATCATCACTATAATATAAATGTCTGCTGCTCTGCACACGCAGTGCATTGTTGGATATTCTCAATATATTATAAAGATCCAGTATTCTGTATATGCAGTGTATTATGGGATAATCTCACTATAATATAAAAGTCTGGCTGTCTGCACTTGCAGTACATTGTGGGATGTAGTCACTATAATATAAATGTCTAGTTGTCTGTACAGGCAGTGCATTGTGGGATATAATCTCTATAATATAAAAGTCTAGCAGTCTGTACATGCAGTGCAATGTGAGATATGATCACTATAATATAAAAGTCTGGCTGGCTGTATGTGCAATGCATTGTGGGATATACTCCCTATAATATAAAAGTCTTCTGGTCTGTAAAGTGCTGCGGAATTAGTTGGTGCTATATAAATAAACAACAACAACAATAATAATAATAATAATAATAATAATAATACATGCAGTGCATTGTGGGATATGATCAATACAAATGTCTGGCCCTCTGTACTCGAAATGCTTTGTGGGATATATTCACTATACTATAGAAGTCTTGTGGTCTGTTCATGCAGTGCATTGTGGGATATTATCACTATAATATAAAAGTCTAGAGGGCTGTACATGCAGTGCATTGTGGGATATAGTCACTATAATATAAAAGTCTAGCAGTCTTGAAACGCAGTACATTATGGGACATCATCATTATAATATAAAAGTAAGGAGGTCTATACACTCAAGGCATTGTGGGATATACTCACTATAATATAAAAGTTTGACAGTCTGAACACACAGTGCATTGTGGCATAAGATTACCCCTATGTAAAAGTTTAGTGGTCTGTACATGCAGTGCATTGTGAGATATCATCACTATCATCAAAATTTAGCGTTTTTTTACACTTAGTCCATTGTGTTCAATTTATTATACAAGTCTAGAAGACTGTACATGCAGTATATTGTGGGATATAACCACTATATTATAATAGTTTTGAGGTTTTTTTATGCTCAGTTCATTTTTATAACTTTATTATAAAAGTCTAGTGGTCTGTCCATGTAATGCATTGTGGGATATACTCACTATAATATAAAAGTCTAGTGGTCTGAACATGCATTGCATTGTGGGATATAATCACTATAATATAAAAGTCTAGTTGTCTGTACATGCAGTGCATTGTGGGATTCAATCACTATAATATAAGTGTCTAGTTGTCTGTGCATGCAGTGCATTGTGGGATATAAGCACTATAAAACAAAAGTCTAGTGGTCTGTACATGCAATGCATTGTGGAATATACTCACTATAATGTTACAGTCTAGTTGTCTGTACATGCAGTACATTATGGGATATAATCACTATAATATAAGTGTCTAGTTGTCTGTGCATGCAGTGCATTGTGGGATATAAGCACTATAAAACAAAAGTCTAGTGGTCTGTACATGCAATGCATTGTGGAATATACTCACTATAATATTACAGTCTAGTTATTTGGACATGCAGTACATTATGGGATATAATCAATACAAAACAAAAGTCTAGAGGTCTGTACACAATGCACTGTGGAATACACTCATTATAAAATAAATGTTTAGTGGTCTGTACACACAGTGTAATGTGTGATATAATCACTATAATATAAAAGTCTAATGGTCTGTACACACTGCATTGTGGTGTATCATCACTATAATATAAAAGTCTAGTGGTCTGTACATGCAGCGCATTGCGGGATTTAGTCACTATAATATAAAAGCCTAGTGGGCTGTACATGCAGTGCATTGTGGGATATACTCACTATAACATAAACGTCTAGTGGTCTGGACATGCAGTGCATTGTGGGATATGATCACTATAATATAAAAGTCTAGCAGTCTGTACCCTCTGTGCATTGTGGGATGGGATATAATTACAATAATATAAAAGACTAGTAGACTGTACCTGCACTGTATTATGGGATATTATCAATATAAAACAAAAGTCTAGTGGCCTGTACACAGTGCATTGTGGGATGTACTTACTATAATATAAAAGTCTAGCGGTCTGTACATGGAGTTTATTGTGGGATAAGATCACCATATAATACAAAAGTCTAGGGAATGGTTCACGCAGTGCATTGTGGGATATGATCTCTGTATAATATAAAAATCTAGCTGTCTGTACACACAGTGCATTGTTGGATATACTCACTATAATATAAAACTGTAGCAGTTGCATTGTGGGATATAATCACTATAATCTAAAAGTCAAGAGATCTGAACATGCAGTGAATTGTGGGATATAATCACTCTCATATAAGGCAGTCTGCACACACCATACATTATCACTAAAATAAAAAAGTCTAGTGGTCTGTACCCAAAGTGCATTGTAGAATATGCTCACTATAATATAAAAAAATGTAGCACTCAGTACATGCAGTGCATTGAGTGACATGATTGCTATAATATCATAGTCTATTGGTTCTACCCCCAGTTCATTTTGGGATATAATCACTATAATATAAAAGTCCAGTGGTCTGTACATGCAATGCATTGTGGGATATGATTGCTATAATATAATAAAGTCTAGTGGTCTGTACATGCAGTGCATTGTGTGATATACTCACTGTAATATAAAGGTCTAGTGGTTTGTACCCTCAGTGCATTGTGGGATAGAATATAATTACTATAATATAAAAATCTAATGGACTGTGTACAGTCTAGCAGGCTGGACACAGTGCATTGTGGGATATCATCACAATAATAATATTAAAAAAAAAAAAAAAAAAAAAAAAAAAAAGGGCTACAGTTTGTACACACAATGTATTATGTGATATAATCACTATAATATAAAAGTCTAGTGGTTTGTACCCTCAGTTCATTGTGGGATATACTTATAATATAATATTCTGGAGGCCTGTACACGCAGTGCATTGTGGGATATCATCGCTATAATGTAAAAGTCAGCCACTCTGCACACACAGTGCACTGTTGGACATTCTCAGTATATTATAAAAATCCAGTATTCTGTATATGCAGCGTAATATGGGATATTCTCACTATAAAGTCTAGTAGTATGTATATGGGGTGCTTTGTGGGATATGATCATTATAATATCAACGTCTAGTGTTCTGTACACACACTCCATTGTGGGATATAATCACTATAATATAAAAGTCTAGTGGTCTGTACATGCAGTGCATTGTGGGATATGATCACTATAATATAAATGTCTAGTGGTCTGGACATGCAGTGCATTGTGGGATTTAATCACTATAATATGAATGTCTAGTGGTCTGGACATGCAGTGCATTGTGGGATTTAGTCACTATAATATAAAAGTCTAGTGGTCTGTACATGCAGTGCATTGTGGGATATACTCTCTATAACATAAAAGTCTAGTGGTCTGAATACACACACACACACACACACACTGCATTGTTGGATATAACCACTATAATATAAAAGACTAGTGGTCTGTACATATAGCGCATTGTGGGGTTTAGTCACTATAATATAAAAAGTCTAGTGGTCTGTACATGCAGTGCATTGTGGGATATAATAACTATAACATAAAAGTCTATTGATATGTACATGCAGTGCATTGTGGGATATACTCGCTATAACATAAAAGTCTAGTGGTCTGTACACACACACTGCATTGTGGGATATAATCACTATAATATAAAAGTCTAGTGCTCTGTACACACACAGCATTCTGGGATATACTCACTATAATATAAATGAATAGTGCTGGGGACACACATTGCATTGTGGGATGTAATCACTATAATATTAAAGTCTATCATTCTGTACACAAAGTGCATTGTGGGATATACTCACCATAATATAGAAGTCTAGTGTTGTGGACACACAGTGCATTGTGGGATATAATCTCTATAATATAAATGTCTAGTGGTCTGCTCATGCAGTGCATTGTGGGATTTAGTCACTATAATATAAAAGTCTAGTGGTCTGTACATGCAGTGCATTGTGCCATATGATCATTATAATATAAAAGTCTAGTGTTCTGTAAACACACTGTATTGTGGGATATCATCACTATCATACAAAAGTCTAGTGGTCTGTACATGCAGTGCTCTGTGGGCTTTAGTCACTATAATATAAAAGTCTAGTGGTCTGAACATGCAGTGCATTGTGGCATTTAGTCACTATAGTATAAAAGTTTAATGTTCTGTACATATAGAGCATGGTGGGATATACTTACTATAATGTAAAAGTCTAGTGGTATGTACATACAGTGCATTGTGGGATTTAGTCACTATAATATAAAAGTCTAGTGCTGCGGACACACAGAGCATTGTGGGATATAATCACTATATTATAAATGTCTCTCAGTTTTTATATGCAGTGCATTGTGGGATATACTCACTATAATACCAAAGTCTAGTGGTCTGTACACCCAGTGCATTGTGGGATATCATCACTAAAATATAAAAGTCTAGTGGTCTGTACATGCAGTGCATTGTGGGATATGGTCACTATAATATAAAATTCTAGTGGTCTGTACACACACTGCATTGTGGGATATCATCACAGTAATATAGAAGTCTAGTGGTCTGTACACACAGAGAATTGAGGGATATACTCACTATAATATAAATGGCTAGCGCTGGGACACACAGTGCATTGTGGGATATAATCACTATAATATTAAAGTCTAGTGCTGTGGACACAGTGCATTGTGGGATGTACTCACTATAATGCATATGTCTAGTGGTCTGTACACACACTGTATTGTGGGATATAATCACTATAATATAAAAGTCTAGTGGTCTGTACACCCAGTGCATTGTGGGATATCATCACTAAAATATAAAAGTCTAGTGGTCTGAACATGCAGTGCATTGTGGCATTTAGTCACTATAGTATAAAAGTTTAATGTTCTGTACATATAGAGCATGGTGGGATATACTTACTATAATGTAAAAGTCTAGTGGTATGTACATACAGTGCATTGTGGGATTTAGTCACTATAATATAAAAGTCTAGTGCTGTGGACACACAGAGCATTGTGGGATATAATCACTATATTATAAATGTCTCTCAGTTTTTATATGCAGTGCATTGTGGGATATACTCACTATAATACCAAAGTCTAGTGGTCTGTACACCCAGTGCATTGTGGGATATCATCACTAAAATATAAAAGTCTAGTGGTCTGTACATGCAGTGCATTGTGGGATATGGTCACTATAATATAAAATTCTAGTGGTCTGTACACACACTGCATTGTGGGATATCATCACAGTAATATAGAAGTCTAGTGGTCTGTACACACAGAGAATTGAGGGATATACTCACTATAATATAAATGGCTAGCGCTGGGACACACAGTGCATTGTGGGATATAATCACTATAATATTAAAGTCTAGTGCTGTGGACACAGTGCATTGTGGGCTGTACTCACTATAATGCATATGTCTAGTGGTCTGTACACACACTGTATTGTGGGATATAATCACTATAATATAAAAGTCTAGTGGTCTGTACACCCAGTGCATTGTGGGATATCATCACTAAAATATAAAAGTCTAGTGGTCTGTAATGCAGTGCGTTGTGGGTTATACTGACTATAATACAAAAGTCTAGTGGTATGTACACCCAGTGCATTGTGGGATATCACCACTAAAATATAAAAGTCTAGTGGTCTGTAATGCAGAGCATTGTGGGATATGATCACTATAATATAAAAGTCTAATGTTCTGTACACACACTGCGTTGTGGGATATATACTTGCTATAATATAAATGTCTAGTGTTCGGTACATGCAGAGGATTGTGGGATATAATCACTATAATGTAAAAGTCTAGTGGTCTGTACACATAGTGCATTGTGTGATATCATCACTATATTATAAAAGTCTAGTGGTCTGTACATGCAGTGAATTGTGGGGTTTAGTCACTATAATATAAATATCTAGAGGTCTGTACACACAGTGCATTTTGGGATATAATCACTGTAATATAAAAGTCTAGTTGTCTGTACACACAGAGCATTGTGGGATATACTCACTATAATATAAATGTCTTGTGCTGTGGACACACAGTGCATTGTGGGATATAATCACTATAATATAAAAGTCTATCACTCTGTACACACAGTGCATTGTGGGATAAACCCACTATAATATAAAAGTCTAGTGCTGTGGACACACAGTGCATTGTGGGATATAATCACTATATTATAAATGTCTCTCAGTTTGTACATACAGAGCATTGTGGGATATGATCACTATAATAAAAAAAAAAAAAAATAAAAATAAAAAAAATAAATATATATAGTGGTCTGTACACCAGTGCATTGTGGGATTTAGTTACTATAATATAGAGGTCTAGTGGTCTGTACACACACTGTATTGTGGGATATAATCACTATAATATAAAACTTTAGTGGTCTATACACACAGTCCATAGTGGGATATAATCACTATAATATAAAAGTCTAGTGGTCTGTACACACAGTGCATTGTGGGATATACTCACTATAATATAAAAGTCTAGTGCTGTGGACACACAGTGCATTGTGGGATATAATCACTATAAATGTTTAGTGGTCTGGTCATGCAGTGCATTGTGGGATATAGTCACTATAATATAAAAGTCTAGTGGTTTGCACATGCAGTGCATTGTGGAATATAGTCACCATAATATAAAGGTCTAGTGCTCTGTACATGAAGAGCATTGTGGGATATGAACACTATAATATAAAAGTCTAGTGTTCTGTACACATACTGCATTTTGGGATATAATTGCTATAACATAACATAACATAACATATTATATTATATTGTATAATATAATATAATATAATAGTCTAGTAGTCTGTACATGCAGTGCACTGTGGGCTTTAGTCACTATAATATAAAAGTCTAGTGGTCTGGACATGCAGTGCATTGTGGGATTTAGTCACTATAATATAAAAGTCTAGTGGTCTGTACATGCAGTGCATTGTGGGATATCATCACTAAAATATAAAAGTCTAGTGGTCTGTACATGCAGTGCATTGTGGGATATGGTCACTATAATATAAAATTCTAGTGGTCTGTACACACACTGCATTGTGGGATATCATCACAGTAATATAGAAGTCTAGTGGTCTGTACACACAGAGAATTGAGGGATATACTCACTATAATATAAATGGCTAGCGCTGGGACACACAGTGCATTGTGGGATATAATCACTATAATATTAAAGTCTAGTGCTGTGGACACAGTGCATTGTGGGCTGTACTCACTATAATGCATATGTCTAGTGGTCTGTACACACACTGTATTGTGGGATATAATCACTATAATATAAAAGTCTAGTGGTCTGTACACCCAGTGCATTGTGGGATATCATCACTAAAATATAAAAGTCTAGTGGTCTGTAATGCAGTGCGTTGTGGGTTATACTGACTATAATACAAAAGTCTAGTGGTATGTACACCCAGTGCATTGTGGGATATCACCACTAAAATATAAAAGTCTAGTGGTCTGTAATGCAGAGCATTGTGGGATATGATCACTATAATATAAAAGTCTAATGTTCTGTACACACACTGCGTTGTGGGATATATACTTGCTATAATATAAATGTCTAGTGTTCGGTACATGCAGAGGATTGTGGGATATAATCACTATAATGTAAAAGTCTAGTGGTCTGTACACATAGTGCATTGTGTGATATCATCACTATATTATAAAAGTCTAGTGGTCTGTACATGCAGTGAATTGTGGGGTTTAGTCACTATAATATAAATATCTAGAGGTCTGTACACACAGTGCATTTTGGGATATAATCACTGTAATATAAAAGTCTAGTTGTCTGTACACACAGAGCATTGTGGGATATACTCACTATAATATAAATGTCTTGTGCTGTGGACACACAGTGCATTGTGGGATATAATCACTATAATATAAAAGTCTATCACTCTGTACACACAGTGCATTGTGGGATAAACCCACTATAATATAAAAGTCTAGTGCTGTGGACACACAGTGCATTGTGGGATATAATCACTATATTATAAATGTCTCTCAGTTTGTACATACAGAGCATTGTGGGATATGATCACTATAATAAAAAAAAAAAAAAATAAAAATAAAAAAAATAAATATATATAGTGGTCTGTACACCAGTGCATTGTGGGATTTAGTTACTATAATATAGAGGTCTAGTGGTCTGTACACACACTGTATTGTGGGATATAATCACTATAATATAAAACTTTAGTGGTCTATACACACAGTCCATAGTGGGATATAATCACTATAATATAAAAGTCTAGTGGTCTGTACACACAGTGCATTGTGGGATATACTCACTATAATATAAAAGTCTAGTGCTGTGGACACACAGTGCATTGTGGGATATAATCACTATAAATGTTTAGTGGTCTGGTCATGCAGTGCATTGTGGGATATAGTCACTATAATATAAAAGTCTAGTGGTTTGCACATGCAGTGCATTGTGGAATATAGTCACCATAATATAAAGGTCTAGTGCTCTGTACATGAAGAGCATTGTGGGATATGAACACTATAATATAAAAGTCTAGTGTTCTGTACACATACTGCATTTTGGGATATAATTGCTATAACATAACATAACATAACATATTATATTATATTGTATAATATAATATAATATAATAGTCTAGTAGTCTGTACATGCAGTGCACTGTGGGCTTTAGTCACTATAATATAAAAGTCTAGTGGTCTGGACATGCAGTGCATTGTGGGATTTAGTCACTATAATATAAAAGTCTAGTGGTCTGTACATGCAGTGCATTGTGGGATTTAGTCACTATAATATAAGTGTCTAGTGGGCTGTACATGCAGTGCCTTGTGGGATATACTGACTATAATATAAAAGTCTAGTTGTCTATACATGCAGTGCATTGTGGGATATACTGACTATAATATAAAAGTCTAGTTGTCTATACATGCAGTGCATTGTGGGATTCAGTCACTATAATATAAGTGTCTAGTGGTCTGTACATGCAGTGCATTGTGGGATTTAGTCACTATAATATAAAAGTCTAGTGGTCTGTACATGCAGTGCATTGTGGGATTTAGTCACTATAATATAAGTGTCTAGTGGGCTGTACATGCAGTGCATTGTGGGATTTAGTCACTATAATATAAAAGTCTAGTGGTATGTACATGCAGCGCGTTGTGGGATTTAGTCACTATAATATAGAAGTCTGGTGGTCTGTACATGCAGTGCATTGTGGGATATAATCACTACAATATAAAGGTCTAGTTGTCTGTACACACAGAGCATTGTGGGATATACTCACTATAATATAAATGTCTTGTGCTGTGGACACACAGTTCATAGTGGGATATAATCACTATAATATAAAAGTCTATCACTCTGTACACACAGTGCATTGTGGGATAAACTCACTATAATATGAAAGTCTAGTGCTGCGGACACACAGTGCATTGTGGGATATATTCACTATGTTATAAATGTCTCTCAGTTTGTACATGCAGTGCATTGTGGGATATACTCACTATAATACAAAAGTCTAGTGGTCTGTACACCCAGTGCATTGTGGGATATCATCACTAAAATATAAAAGTCTAGTGGTCTGTACATGCAGTGCATTGTGGGATATGGTCACTATAATATAAAATTCTAGTGGTCTGTACACACACTGCATTGTAGGATATAATCACTATAATATAAAAGTCTAGTAGTCTGTACATGCAGCACATTGTGGGATTTAGTCACTATAATATAAAAGTCTAGTGGTCTGTACACACAGTGCATTTTGGGATATCACTAGAATATACAAGTCTAGTGGTCTGTACACATACTGCGTTGTGGGATATAATCACTATAATATAAATGTCTAGTGGTCTGTACATGAACTGCATTGTGGGATATAATCACTATAATATAAAAGTCTAGTGGTCTGTACACGCAGTGCAGTGTGGGATATAATCACTATAATATAAAAGTCTAGTGATCTGTACACATAGAGCATTGTGGGATATGCTCACTATAATATAAATGTCTAGTGCTGGGGACACACAGTGAGTTGTGGGATATAATCACTATAATGTCAATGTCTAATGGTCTGGTCATGTAGTGCATTGTGGGATATAGTTTCTGTAATATAAAAGTTTAGTGGTCTGTACATGCAGAGCATTGTGGCATATGATCACTATAATATAAAAGGCTAGTGTTCTGTGCACACACTGCATTGTGGGATATAATCGCTATAATATAAAAGTCTAGTGGTCTGGACATGCAGTGCATTGTGGGGTATAATCACTATAATATAAAAGTCTAGTGGTCTGTACACACAGAACATTATGGGATATACTCCCTATAATATAAATGTTCAGTGCTGGGGACACACAGTGCATTGTGGGATGTAATCACTAACTGTCTAGTGGTCTTGTCATGCAGTGCATCGTGGGATATAGTCACTATAATATAAAAGTTTAGTGGTCTGTACATGCAGAGCATTGTGGCATATGATCACTATAATATAAAAGTCCAGTGGTCTGGACATGCAGTGCATTGTGGGATTTCATCACTATAATATAAAAGTCTAATGTTCTGTACATGCAGCGCATTGTGGCATATACTCATTATAATATAAAAGTCTAGTTGTCTGTACATGCAGTGCATTGTGGGATTCAATCACTATAATATAAGTGTCTAGTGGTCTGAACATGCAGTGCGTTTTGGGATTTAGTCACTATAATATAGAGGTCTAGTGATCTGTACACACAGTGCATTTTGGGATATAATCACTATAATATAAAAGTTTAGTGTTCTGTACACACACTGCATTGTGGGATATAATCACTATAATATAAAAGTCTAGTGTTCGGTACATGCAGTGCATTGTGGGATATCGTTACTATAATATAAAAGTCTAGTGGTCTGTACATGCAGCACATTGTGGAATTTAGTCACTATAATATAAAAGTCCTGTGGTCTGGGCATGCAGTGCATTGTGGGATATAATCACTATAATATAAAAATCTAGTGGTCTGTACACACAGAGCATTGTGGGATATGCTCACTATAACATAAAAGTCTAGTGCTGTGGTCCCACAGTAAATTGTGGGATATAATCACTATAATATAAACATCTATCAGTGTGTACACTCAGTGCATTGTGAAATATACTCACTCTAATACAAAAGTCTAGTGGTCTGTACACACAGTGCATAGTGGGTTATAATCAATATAATTTAAAAGTCTAGTGGGATTTGCTCACTATAATATAAAAATGTATTGGTCTGTACATGCAATGCATTGTGGGATATGATCAGTGAAATATAAAAATCTTCCAGTCTTTTCACGTAATACATTGTGGTATATAAACTCATTATAAAATAAAAGTATTGCGGTCTGAACAAGTAGTGCATTGTGGGATATGATCACTTTAATATAAAGGTATAGCGGTCTGTACCCTCAGAGCATTGTTGGATGTCATTACCATAATATAAAAGTCTGGTGGTCTGTACATGCAGTGCATTGTGGGATATAATCACTACAATATAAAAGTCTAGTGGTCTGTACACATAGAGCATTGTGGGATATGCTCACTATAATATAAATGTCTAATGCTGGGGACACACAGTGCATTGTGGAATATAATCTCTATAACATAAAGGTCTAGTGCTGTGGTCTCACAGTACATTGTGGGATATAATCACTATAATATAAAAGTCTAGCAGTCTGTGCCCTCAGTAAATTGTGAGATAAACTCACTACAATACAAAATGTAGCAGGCTGTGCATACAGTGTATTGTGGAATATGATCATTATAATCTAAAAATCTAGTGGTGTGTACATATAAAATAAATGTCTGCCGGTCTGCACACACAGTGCATTGTGGGACATTCTCACTATAATTTAAAAATCTAGTATTTTGTACATGCAGTGTATTATGGGATATTCTCACTATAATATAAAAGTATAGCGGACTGAACATGAGGTGAGTTATACTCACTGTAATATAAAAGTCTAGGGGGTCTGTACATTCAGTGCATTGTGGCATATGATCACTATAGCATAAAAAAGTCTAACAGTCTGTACATGCAGTGCATTATGGGATATAATCACTACAACAGAAAAGTCTAGCCTCCTGTACATGCTGTGCATTGTGGGATATATGCACTAAAATCTAAAAGTCTTGCAGTCTGTACAGGCAGCGCATTGTGGGATATAAGCACTATAATAGAAAATTCTTGTCGTCTGTACAGGCAGTGCATTGTGGGATATGATCACTATAATATAAAAGCCTAGCGGTGTGTACATACAGTCCATTGTGGGATATGCTGCACTATAAAATAAATGTCTGCTGGTCTGCACACGCAGTACATTGTTGGATATTCTCACTATCATTTAAAAAACCTAGTATTCTGTATATGCGGTGCATTATGGGACATCCTCACTATAATATAAAATTCTAGCAGACTAGACATGAGGTGCCTTATGGGTTATACTCACTATAATATAAAAGTGTAACGGTTAATACATGCAGCGCATTGTGGTATATGATCATATATAAAAGTTTAGCTGTCTTTGCATACAGTGCATTGTGAGATATACTCACTATAATATAAAAGTCTTGTCTGTACAGGCAGTGCAGTGCATTGTGGGATATGCTGCACTATAAAATAAATGTCTGCAGGCCTGCACACGCAGTACATTGTTGGATAGTCTCACTATCATTTAAAAACCTAGTATTCTGTACATGCAGTGCATTGTGGGATATCCTCACCATAATATAAAATTCTAGCAGACTAGACATGAGGTGCATTGTGGGTTATACTCATTATGAAATAAAAGTGTACCGGTCAATACATGCAGTGCATTGTGGGATATAATCACTATAATATAAAAGTCCAGTGGTCTGTACATGCAGTACATTGTGGGATATAATCACTTTAATAGAAAAGTCTTGCAGTCTGTACAGGCAATGCATTGTGGGATATAATCACCATAATATAAAAGTCTAGCCATCTGTACCCGCAGTATATTTTGGTATATACTCACTATAATATAAAAATGTAGTGTTCTCAACATGCAGTGCATTGTGGGATATAATCACTATAATATAAAAGTCTAGTTGTCTGTACATGCAGTGCATTGTGGGATATGATTATTATAATATAAAAGTCTAGAGGTCTGTATATACAGTGCATTTTGGGATATACTTACAATAATATACATAGTAACTTAGTAAAATAGTAAATTAGGTTGAAAAAAAAAAAAAGACACAAGTCCATCAATGATCAAATATTCATCAATGTGAGAAGTATACAATTTAAAAGATTTATTGATTTGTGTTTTCTCTCAGTTAAAAGAAGACAATCTGGAAGGGGAGATTAATAAATTTTTTCACTATTTACAAGAGTATTTTTGCACAGAAAATAACACGAGACACATCATAATTAATTAGGAATTTATTAAAGAAATTATTCACATAGTGGGAGCTCACTAATAATATAGTTCTATTGCACATCCTATATACTAATTTGCTAAAACGTGTTTAACGCTGCGTCATGCGCAGTAGATACTGCTGCGCGTGCTGCAGGCATCCAGCTCCGTGTCAGCCGTGGCGCGGGCAGTCTCCACTGTTCATGACTGCCCCACGACCGGGTGGCACTGGCACTGTGGCCCATGTAAGGGGCTTTTCAACTAGTATTTTTTATAAAATATCATTTTATAAATTACACATTTTATACAGTGATACCACTGGATATTATTTAATTTACTATTTGTTTTATTATTTATATATATTTTTGGTATGAGGAAGTTCAGAGTAATATGGGATCTTTACATGGTCTAATATTGTTTGATTATTAGAATTAATATGATGTATTTGCAATTCTGTATATGAGATGATGCATTAATGTAAGCTGAATATGGTGTATAATTCATGGTTATGTGTAATGTTTGGGATCAGTGAAGCTTTTGTCGGGTGCGGTGGTTGCGTGTCTGATTATGGGGAGCAGTAGCGGGTAAAAGTCTTGAAGGACCGTTTTTGTTAATCCATTATATATTGGTATTGCAGCATATATCTGTTTGAGTGGAGTTACACTTACGTGGATAATAGTGTTGAAATTTTATTAATTTATTGTTTTTTGGTATATTTATTAAATTGGTTCCGTCAACTCAATCCCGATGGCTGCGCTCTGTTGTGGGATGCATGACCTGTGTATCTTAGCGGAGGTATTAGGGATCTTAAGAGAGACAGGATACTATATATTGATATCTTATACGATATATAATTAACGTTAGTCTGAGTTAGAATGTAGATTGGGGTATTGTCATTTCTATTCAACATTTTTATGTCACAGTATGGATGCTGAAGAAAGCTGATTATACATATTCTCTTTTTGAATATATTTTTTGTTGGAACTCATTTTGTTATTTATTTTCAATGGGTTGGTAAGTTATGTGGATTGTTGAGTTGCGTGTAACAAACTGATGGTGATATGAACCTATGGTAGGTACGATCTGCCGGTCGTCCACCCTCGACTGACCAATTAGGTCTGATAACAGTATTCAACTAGGGTGTTTGTAGAGCGGTAGTGTTTATTTCTCTGTTTTTGTGGCCAAATTATCTTTGATAAAGCAGCGTTTTTGCTGCGAAACGTGTAAGGGCCTTATTAAAATACTATCTATTGATGTGAAATTTGTTTTTATTGACAATAAATTTTATTTGATGAGAGATTACGCTACCACTAGATTATCATTTCTCCACCTGTTTGTTCCTGTGGATACATTGGATCGTATACTGAAAAGGACGGAATACTGAGGATCTGTGCACCTGAGCGGAGACATGTCTGAATTTCTCTGAATGCTCTTTGAGTCAGTCTTGACGATAACATCTGACTGACAACATCAACCTATGAGTAGTTAAGCTATTTTCTATTCTTATGTAGTTTAAAAGTTTTAACAGATTTGCACTATTGGGGCGCCTCCTCTGTCTTTTCTTTTTGCATATTATACAAGTCCGTCAAGTTCAACCTTTGCCTCATAACCCAGAGAAATGAGAATTTTATGGCAAGCACAGAGACTTCATATTATGCTTTATCTTTCCTACTGAAATCCCTCATCAGCAAGAAAATGTATTTAAAAATACAACAAACAATAAAAAACTTGCTGGTTATGACATTCCCCCCCTTTCCTCATATAGTTGTTAGCTGTGCAAACTGAGGTGCAGCAACAGGATCTTCCTCTTTCTTTGCTGCTCCCTCAGCTAAGTAGATGTGTTATGTGTGTTGTGTGTGTATTGTCATCTCCTTGGGGGTGTTGTTTATTTTATCTAATTGTCCTTATTTATTTTCATTATATATTTATGTCATTTAATTTTCATTATTTATTTTTTGCTTGATGGTGTTTGGATTTGATTCCATTTCGGACTCCTCTCCTTGCAAGTGGAGGGTTGTGTGGTGCTTTTGCTATAACCTTCTCTGTGCCCCGTTAGTTGCGCCGCTGTTCCCTGTGAGTAGAGAGGTTTGTTTTTGCCCATTCCGTTTGTACAAAGCTTTGTTTATCTTTGGGACCTTTGGACCTTCCAGCTGGTGGAGGATGCTTTACATCATGACACAGTCATGGATGTTCAAATTCTCAGAGTCTGGATCCAACTTACGATCTGTTTGTTGGGAAAGTCAATGCTGCTCTGGAGTCTGAGCAACGTAGGGCTGTGCTGTTGAAACTGGACCAGAAATTAGAAGAAATGGCTAATTCGGAGCCAGGTCCCTCAGTCCAGGGTTATTTATTTGGAGATTATTTCATAAAGGAACTGCTTTGGATAAAGCACAGAGCTCGGTGAAACTAGTTTTTCATAACCCTAGGGTTTTTGGAAAGGCTGGGAAAGGGAGGGGTGTCTTTCCTGGCTGTGCAAGACAGAATAGTTCCAGATTCCAAGGCCTCGCCCTGCAATGTTCAGTCATCACAGGACACTAGATATTCAGGTCCATTCTTTCCAAGAAGAGGCAGATCATGGAGATGTAGGAATATCAGGGGCCACTTCAGATCCTGCTCATATCCAGGTAAGTGTTTTACAAAATACTCTTTCTTGTCTGGAAAAAGTGGGAGGCAGACATTTTTTCCACTAATGCTCAGAAGTTACTCCAGATCATTGGGTGTTACAGAGTATTTGGGAGTACCAGATAAGAGTTTTATTCAAATCCAGTTCAAACTGTTATGCTAATTCCCTTCCAATATTCAGGAGGATATGCTCAATTGGTAGATGTGGAAGTCATGGAACGTCTTAAAAAAGGAGCCATAAAACAGATGGCCTTAAATGCATCAGGTTTTCTAAGCAATATATTTCTGGTTCGCAAGAAAGGGTCAGGGCTTAGACCTGTCATAATTCTGTGAAAGTTGAACTAATTTGTTTTATACAGACATTTCAAGATGGGGGAATTCATTACCTCAGGGATCTTTTGCTCCACTCTGATTGGATGATAAAGATAGACCTGAAGGATGCTTATTTGACTATTCCAGTGTCTCCTCTATTGCAGCATTCAAAACAAAGAACACAGGGCGCCTAATGGTATAGTACGTTCGGTGATAAGTTAACAAGATATAAATAAAAGGCGTATACAAACTTTAATTATGTTAGAGTATCTCCCCCAACCTCATGCACAAGGGGGAATCACAAACCTGTCACCACACAGGTATCAGGCACTTTCTGTGACTATATCACTACTGGGTGTATCGTGGTGGAATCCATTTGATTTCAGAAGACAATACACATGAGGTTCCCCCCCTTTTGCTCCCCTTTTTTTGTCTTCCTCTATTGCAGGAACTTATGCAGTTCACGTGGAAAGGGAAGAAGTGGAAATTCATTTGACTTCCCTTTGGTCTATCTTCAGCGCCCTGGTGTTTTACAAAATTGATGAAACCTATAGTCAATTTTTTTAAGAAGTAGGGGGTCAGAAAGATCATTGATTTGGACAACATGTTGATCATGTCACAGGATTGGAATACTGTTCAGAACCACGCCGAGTGGGAGATTTGTCTGTTGGCAAAACTGGGCTTCCTAATAAATTGGGAAAAGTCAGAGTTAACACCGTCCTGGAAAATAGAGTTCCTGGGGTTTGTTATAGATTCAGAAGAGGCTGTAGTCTTTCTTCCCAAGACAAAAATCAAACTAATCCAAAAAAAGATTCAGAGCATTTTGTGCAAGGATCAGATTTCATTGCGGATGCTAGCTTGCATTGTCGGTGTTATCAGCCTCTATGCAGGCGATTTTCCTTGACCCCTCCATTATCGGGCTCTGTAAAGACTGAAGGAGCTTCATCTTCGCAGAGGTCTCGGTTACACAGATGTAGTGTCCCTTTCATCAGAAGCAAGGGAAGAGTTAATTTGGTGGCTCAAACATTTGGACTCATGGAACAGAAGAGCCATATTTGGAATGTCTCCAGATATCGTCATTGAGTCAAACTCCAGTCTATTAGGTTGGGGTTCGAGTCTAGGAGATGTGGTGACAGGAGGAAAATGTTCTCCTCAGGAGGCAGACTTTCACATCAATTGTCTGTAACTTTTGTCAGATTGTTATGCATTAAAGAGTTTGGCAAAAGACAGAGTAAACTGTTACATCTTGTTAAAGATGGACAACATATCTCCGGTACGGTATATCAATCACCTTGGGTAAGTCAAAGCAGTTAGCCGAGTTGGCCAAGGAATTCTGGCATTTTTTGCTTAGACAGAAATATGTCTGATGAGATGGAATACCTTCCAGGTCTGTTCAACGAGGTGACCAATTGGTATTCAAGATACCTGTCAGACAGAAGCGATTGGATGTTACACAGGAATATCTTTTCAAAAATTTTGGAAATTTGGGGACCTTTGGAGATAAACCTCCTTGCTTCCTAGTTGAATCAACAATTGGCAAAGTTTTTCAGTTGGAGACTGGATGTGGAGGCAACAGCGTTGGACACGTTTCTTCAATCTTGGACACAAGGGAGGAATTATGCACTTCCCCAATTTGCACTCATTCTGAGAACTATTTTACAGATCAGGCGGCAGAAGCCGACACAACTGTGGTTCCCTCCAATTCTGGAACTGTCAATCAATTTTCCTCAATTGCTGCCAACATTTTCCCTACTTCTCATGGACTCTCAGGGCCTTCCACATGACTTACTAGTAAGCAGAAATCTGCACATGATGTTGTGGATTATTTCTGGAGTATTTCAACTCTCAGTTCAATTTCATAATTGGCCCAGTGTCTTCTGGCAGAATCCTGGGCTCCGGATCTATGTATAGATCAGCATGGTCGATATGGAATAATTGGTGCTTGTAAAGGCATTTGGATTCCTTATCTGCAAATCCAGTAGAGGTGGTTAATTTCCTTTCTTGGTTATCGGACCAAGGTAAGGAGTATTGAACGATTAATACATATTGTCTCGCTATATATCAATGCTTATCCGGTGAGTGGGATCTGTGAGTCTAATGGTTTGCCCTTAGATGAAGTGTTCCTTATATTTTCTATTAAGGTTCCAACAAAGTGTAACCGGTGGAATGATCGTGACGTACCATAAGAGATGGAGAGGATTCCCTTGTAAGAGGATACAGTCACCGATCATTGAAGGCAAATACAGCTATTGAGTTTCCTTTTGAGCAATTATACAAGTATCCACATAGTAAATATCAGATAATCTACCCCTGTGATGAAAGGCGACTCAGATTTCCTGTGCGCTTTTTCTTTTTATCTGTATGCATAGGAAAACTGTGAGGGGGACGCTAAAGACACCATCTAAAGAAGCTGTGGACTGAGTACGGCCTCAGGGGCTTGCAGTAATATACACAAATTTTAAGACTCAAAAACTTTTTATATATATTTAAGAAAATTTGTGGAATCAGACTGAAGCACTATTATATGTTTTATTCATAGAGAAACAGTGTAGTCATCACCAACGTCACTGAGCACAATTCGTGACAAGTCAGTGAGAAGAGGAAAGGAGGGAACACACTTTGGCTCAACCTCCCTGATAACACACATGAAACACAGACTCTATGACATTTATGTCAAACATGTTAAAGCCAAACATCCACCACAGAATTCGAGCGCTGCTGTTGCTGTACCCCTGAATCTCCCAAAAAGCAACAAGAGGTGAGGTGGAGACAAAAGAGGAGGAGGAATAGAGAAACCCAGCTAGAGACTTAAAGTTCCATTACGAGCGAAACAACTAGCTCACCATCATCTTTTTCCTCTAGGGTAACTACATCTTCTGCCAATCCACCTCGTTCATCATTACCTCCCCCGCCAAATGATAGCCACTCTGTAGATGTTAGGATGTGGCAGTTCATGTGTGGTGCACTGACCATACATGCCAATGTGGTGGAGGAGAATTGCAATCAGTGCATCAAGTGGCATCTGAGGAGAGTTCATCCTGCAGAATATGCTAAGATGGTGGCAGGGAGGGTTCATCATTACTATTAAACTGTCAGCAAGTTGTCATGTGTCCTAAGCAGGGTCTGGACAAGGGGGACAGTGACAGCGGCAGTACTTGGTTTCTGGTGTCATGATATTTGGATTGAGCTGTGCCAGGTGTTATTTACCACACACACTGTGCACATTGTAGTTGCTGATAAGAGGCACAGTTCCTGATCTCGAGGGAAAATGTTCTATTCTATTAACAACACAAGCATGATTTTGGAGGAGGGGCAGGTGGAGAAGAATTATTGGTCAACTTTTTTCTCCACATATACTGGGGGGCTACTTATTATGCTGCTACCGCCTCAGGTGCACCACTGGAGCTAGTCGTGGCAAGTGGAACCTTCATCATCTATCTTCCATGTTACTGCTATTGTTGATCCCATTCCCTTTCAGCTGCCTAATCATCCTGCTGCTTAAACAACTCAGCAGCAAGAACAGCAGTCACAGATTCCGCATCTACATCAGGGCATTTGACAATGGCCAGTGGCTACTGGCCAATACGACATGACGTGACCTGACCAGTAGGGCATTATTATTATTATTTTCTTAAATAAAAAAAAAATTGGGGGGGGGGATTTGTTTCTAACAAGCGTACGTCATACAAATCAATGTTTCCTCAGGCCTTGGGCCTCTAACAACAAATCTTAAAGGTGTCCCTGTATTATATTACATACAGATTTCTTATTTTAGTTTTTATTAACTGTCCCCTGAATACCAGTCAAGAAACCCCTGCTCAACTGATTCATTCCCCAGACTCCACCCACCAACAAAGGCACCCTCCTCAGACCCCTTTTATATCATGTCTTATGGGGTTTTTTACATTGTATGTAGTTTTTATATTTTGATTATCTGCCCCCAATGCCAGTAAACAACCCCTCCCAAAAAAAAAACAAAAAAAACACAACATTGCCTGTTCAACTGATTCTTTCCCCCACACCCCACCAACCCTGGTACACTCATGTCCCTTTTATAATATGCCTTTGGGAAATAAAATATTATTTGCTATATGTTGTGTGTAAATTCAATATTCCCATTGATTTCAATGGAATGAGCTAGGTGAAAAAAAGTGTAAAAATGACACTTTTCACAGGACATTATTTGCGAAGCAGGAAGTGTCATTATTTGCCGATTTCAGTTTGAAGAGAACATTTTTCCCCATCCCTAATCGTTACTATGATATAAAAGTGTAGCGGCCTGTATACACAGTGCATTGTGGGATGTCATCACTAAAAGTCTAGTGGTCTGTACATGCAGTGAATTGTGGGATATCATCAATATAATATAATATAAAAGTCTTGCGGTCTGTATACACAGTGCATTGTGGGATATGATCACTATAATATAAAAGTCTAGCGGTCTGTATACACAGTGCATTGTGGGATATCATCACTATAATATAAAAGTCTAGCGGTCTGTATACACAGTGCATTGTAGGATATACTCACTAATATAAAAGTCTAGCAGTATGTATACACAGTGCATTGTGGGATATAATCACTATAATATAAAAAAATGTACTGGTCTGTACACACAGTGTATTGTAGGATATACTCACTATAATAGAAATGTCTGGTGGTATGTACACAGACACTGCATAGTGGGATATAATCACTATAATATAAAAGTCTAACGGACTGTACATGCAGTGCATTGTGGGATATAATCACTATAATATAAAAGTCTAGTGGTCTGTACACACACTGCATTGTGGGCTATAATAACTATACTATAAAAGTCTAGTGGTCTGTACATGCAGTGCATTGTGGGATATGATCACTATAATATAAAAGTCTAGTAGTCTGTACATGCAGTGCATTGTGGGATTTAGTCACTATAATCTAAAAGTCTAGTGGTCTGTACATGCAGTGCATTGTGGGATTTAGTCACTATAATATAAAAGTCTAGTGGTCAGGACATGCAGTGCATAGTGGGATATAATCACTATAATATAAAAGTCTAACAGACTGTACATGCAGTGCATTGTGGGATATAATCACTATAATATAAAAGTCTAGTGGTCTGTACACACACTGCATTGTGGGCTATAATAACTATACTATAAAAGTCTAGTGGTCTGTACATGCAGTGCATTGTGGGATATGATCACTATAATATAAAAGTCTAGTAGTCTGTACATGCAGTGCATTGTGGGATTTAGTCACTATAATCTAAAAGTCTAGTGGTCTGTACATGCAGTGCTTTGTGGAATTTAGTCACTATAATATAAAAGTCTAGTGGTCTGTACATGCAGTGCATTGTGGGATATGATCACTATAATATAAGTGTCTAGTGGTCTGTACATGCAGTGCATTGTGGGATTTAGTCACTATAATCTAAAAGTCTAGTGGTCTGTACATGCAGTGCATTGTGGGATTTAGTCAATATAATATAAAAGTCTAGTGGTCTGCACATGCAGTGCATTGTGGGATATAATCTCTATACTATAAAAGTCTATTGGTCTGTACATGCAGTGCATTCTGGGATATAATCTCTATACTATAAAAGTCTATTGGTCTGTACATGCAGTGCATTCTGGGATATACTCTCTATAATATAAAACTCTAGTAGTCTGTACATGCAGCACATTGTGGGATTTAGTCACTATAATATAAAAGTCTAGTGGTCTGTACATGCAGTGCATTGTGGGATATAATCACTTTAATATAAATGTCTAGTGGTCTGGACATGCAGTGTATTCTGGGGTATAATCACTATAAGTGTCTAGCGGTCTGTACATGCAGTGCATTGTGGGATTTAGTCACTATAATGTAAGTGTCTAGTGGCCTGTACATGCAGTGCATTGTGGGATTTAGTCACTATAATATAAAAATCTAGTGGTCTGTACATGCAGTGAATTGTGGGATGTAATCACTATAACATAAAAGTCTATTGGTCTGTACATGCAGTGCATTGTGAGATATACTCTCTATAACATAAAAGTCTAGTAGTCTGTACACACAGTGTATTGTGGGATATAATAACTATAATATAAAAGTCTAGTGGTCTGTACACCCAGTGCATTGTGGGATATAATAACTATAATATAAAAGTCCATTGGACTGTACATGCAGTGAATTGTGGGATATAATCACTATAATAATCTAGTGGTCTGTATACACCGTGCATTGTGGGATATACTCACTATAATAAAAAAGTCTACCAGTCTGAATACACAGTGCATTGTGGGATATAATCACTATAATATAAAGGTCTAGTGGTCTGTACATGCAGTGCATTGTGGGATATGATCACTATAATATAAAAGTCTAGCAATCTGTATACGCAGTGCATTGTGGAATATAATCACTATAATATAAAAGTCTAGTGGTCTGTACAACCAGTACATTGTGGGATATAATAACTATAATATAAAAGTCCATTGGACTGTACATGCAGTGTATTGTGGGATATACTCACTATAATATAAAAGTCTAGTGGTCTGTACATGCAGTGCATTGTGGGATTTAGTCACTATAATATAAAAGTCTACCAGTCTAAATACACAGTGCATTGTGGGATATAATCACTACAATATAAAAGTCTAGTGGTCTGTACATGCAGTGCATTGTGGGATTTAGTCGCTATAATATAAAAGTCTACCAGTCTGAATACACAGTGCATTGTGGGATCTGATCGCTATAATATAAAAGTCTAGCAATCTGTATATGCAGTGCATTGTGGGATATAATCATTATAATATAAAACTCTAGTGGTCTGTACACACAATGCATTGTGGGATATAATCGTTATAATATAAAAGTCTAGTGGTCTGTACACACAATGCATTGTGGTGTATCATCACTATAGTATAAAAGTCTAGTGTTCTGTACATGAAGTGCATTGTGGGATTTAGTCACTATAATATAAAAGTCTAGCAGTCTGTACATGCAGTGCATTGTGGGATATAATCGCTATAATATAAAAGTCTAGTGTTCTGTACATGCAGCGCATTGTAAGATTTAATCACTATAATATAAAAGTCTAGTGGTCTGTTCTATGTATATGACAGGAAGGATTATGTAATATTATGTTATAATCCTTTCAATACGCTGTACTTTAAATTTCACCCTAAACACCAGTACTTAGAAAAAGGTTTAACCCCATAATGACCACCCGAATTGGAAATAGGCATGTATATGTATTTCTCTCTCTTCCAGGATTTTCCTCCTTAAGCTGGTGTCAGCCGATACCAGTACATCAACACGGTAATGATTCGAAAAGGTGTGCACAGACGACCAAGTGGCAGCCTTGCACAACTGATCAGCACAGACCTGATACCTGTAAGCCCAAGATGCCCCATAGATCGAGTAGAATGAGCTGTGACCATGAAAGGGACAGGCTTCTTCCTCAACTCATAAGCCTTATGAATAGTGGACTTGATCCAAGAAGCAATAGTCACCTTGGATGCAGATCTTCCTGCCCTAGGACCTTCAGGCATGATGAACAACGCGTCTGATTGCCTGATAGACTCAGTGCAATGTACATAAAACTTGAGACAACACACCACGTCTAACAAGTGGAGATCCCTTTCCTTGTCAGTGGTGGGGTCAGAGCAGAAAGAGGCACCACAATCTCCTGATTGATGTGAACTCCGAAACCACCTTCGGTAGAAACACCTGAGAGGTGCGAAGCACCGCCTTGTCCTTGTGAAACACCAAATAGGGTGGTTTAAAGGGCAGAGCATGTAACTCCGCGACACGATGAACAGACACAATCTCCAGGAGAAAAGCCATTTTCCACGTCAACAGCCTTAGAGGAATAGTAGCCAAAGACTCAAATGGAGGGCCCTGAATAACGCCCAAAACCAAGTTCAGATCCCACGGAGGGGCAGGAATCTTGAAGGCAGGACGAGTACGAGCAACGCCCTGGAAGAGAACCTTGACATCGGGAAGGATGGCAATGCGCCTCTGAAAGAATGCAGAGAGAGCAGACCTCTGAACTTTAAGGAAACTCAAACTGAGGCCCTTATCCACACCGTCCTGCAAGAAGGCCAGGACCATAGACAGATCAAATTCCTGAGACAGGTCCTTGTTAGCACACCAAGATAGGAAGGTCAACCAGACACGATGGTAGAGCTTGGAAGAAACAGGTTTGTGGGCAGTGAGCATAGTAGCCACCACGCCAAAAGAAAACCCTTTCTTCCTCAATATTGAGGATTAAACGTCCAAGCCGTCAATGCTAGACGAACATCCTCCTTCCACAGGTAACCCTGTAGAAGAAGATCCGGACAGCAAAGGAGCCGGAATGGCTCCTCCACTGAGAGATCCAGAAACTCCAGAAACCAAACCTGGCAAGGCCAGTACAGAGCGATCAGAATGCCTGGACAACACTCCAGTCGTAATTTCCGTAACACCCTGTGCAACATGGGGAGGGAAGGAAAGATGTAGGCCAGAGAGAATAACCAAGGAATGAACATTGCATCCACCGTCAGAGCTAGAGGTTCCCTCCATCGAGAGCAGAACCTCGGAACCTTCCTGTTGTGTCTTGTCGCCATCAGGTCGATGTAAGGAAGACCATTTCTGAACAATGAGGATGAACACCTCTGGGTGCAGCTCCCACTATCCGCTGACCACTGTGTGTCGACTGAGGAAGTCCGCCATGATGATGTCTATGCCAGGAATGTGCACTGCGGATATGGCAGGAACGTGATCTTCTGCCCAGGACAAAATGGCCTTGACGTCTAACCAAGCAGAGAGACTTCTTATTCCGCCCTGCTTGTTGATGTAAGCCACAGCCGTGGCGTTGTCGGACTCTACCCTGACTGGACAGTCTTCCAGCTGAGATGTCTAATGACGAAGGGCATGAAATATCGCCCGAAGCTCCAACACGTTGATGGGAAGGAGAGATTCTTTCGGAGACCACCGACCCTGTGCTCTCAGGCGACCCAGGACCGCTCCCGATCCGGAAAGGCTGGCATCCGTCGTCCCAGTGGTCCAGAAGGAAACTAGGAAGGATTTGCCCTTCAGCAGACTGGAGAGGTCTAGACACCAGGACAAACTCAGTTCCACATGAAGAGGAAGTGACACCGACGTCTTCAGAAGGTCCAGCCGAGCCCTGCACACCTGGATCACAAGCCACTGGAGTTCCCTGGTGTGTGCCATGGTGAACGGTACCGCCTTTATGGTGGGAATGAATTTCCCCACGAGAGATGACAGATTCTTGGCTGGAACTGGATCCTGAGCCAATATCGCAGAAACCCTGTGGGCGATCTGATGAGCCACCTAGTCCATGAGAAACACCATGTTCTTCTGGGTATTGAAGAGGAGGCCCAGGAAAACTAGACGCTGAGATGGGACAAGGTCTGGTTTGTCCAAGTTGATGATCCACCCGTGATGGGTGAGAGCATAAATGCATTGCTGAACCTGCTGATGAAGAAGTTCCACAGAAGACGCTTTAAGAAGCAGGTCATCTATGTATGGAGTAACTCTGATGCCGTCTCAGTGGAGGATGAACACTAAGGCTCCCAGGATATGGTTGAAGACCTGAGGAGCTGTCGTCAGACCAAATGGAAAAGCTGAGAACTGAAAATGTCCCCGGTCGCAGGCAAACCGAAGGTACTGCCAGCTCTCTGGATGAATGGCAATGAGTAAGTATGCATCCTGAAAATCCAGAGAAGCAAGGAATTCCCCCGGGGACATGGCAGCATTCACTGTCCGTAGAGACTCCTTGTGATAATGAGTCCGGGTCACAAAGGAATTGATATCCTTCAAGTCCAAAATGGGATGACAACTGCCATTCTTCTTGAAGACCACAAAGAGGTTTGAGTAAAAATCCATACCTGTGTCCTGAACCGGAACCGGCTAGAGAATGTCCTTGTCCAGAAGAGCCTGAACAGCGCTGTTGAACAGACTGCGTTTCTCTGCACCCTGAGGCGTATGAGAAGGAAGAAAGCGAAAGGGAGGAAGAGAGATGAAAGGGATCCTGTACCCTTCCGTCACCACCTGCAAAACGCATGGGTCCAACGCTGAATCCTCCCAAATGCTGTGATAGTGCAGACCCGGGTTTGGTGAGTCATGCCAAAGGAGGCTTGGAAGCCTTGGGCTTATTGCTGTTTGGGCTTGGAGGAGGTACGTGGAGCTGAGGGAACCATCTGGTTAGCCGGACATGTCTCATTCTGAAAGCAACAAAAATACTGGTTACTCTTAAGTGGTGTTTTCTTCCTAGGAACTAAGGGTAGAAGTGTACTCTTACCCCCTGTAGCCTCACTGATCAGATCCTTGAGATCTGGCCCAAATAAAGAAGTGCCTTGAAAAGGCAAGGGGAGCAATGCTTTCTTAAAAGCAGTATCAGCAGACCAGCTCTTGAGCCAAAGAACCCGTCTGGCAACCACAGACATGGTGGAAATCCTAGCCACCAAACGGATGGCATCAAATAAGGCAGCAGAAACATAGTGCTGTGCCTCAGAAATGTTGGAAAGGAGGCTTAGCTTATCCGAAGTAGGAGCACCCTGACAGACAGCAAGAGTGAGTTGTTCAGTCCAGAACGCAATGGTCTGGTTCACCCATGCTGCTGCGAATGCTGGACACAATGCAGAACCAGCAGTGGCAAAGATGGACTTGAGGGAGACCTCAAGTTTCTTGTCAGTCCAGTCCTTTAGAGCAGACACATCAGACACTGGCAAGGCAGTAGACTTGGATAGCCTGGAGATAGGAGCATCCACTTTGGGAGGATGAACCCACTGAGCAAGTGCTGCCTCAGAAAAGGGATAAAGCTTAGTAATTTTCTTTGAACTAAGGGAATGTTAAGAGTATTCAAGACAGCCCTGATCAGGCCCTCAGCGGAGGGCCCAGGATCAGCCTCAAATGGATCCCTCCAAAAAAACTGAGGGGAGCCCACAGTAGAACATTCCTCAACATCTGAATCCACCAGGAGTTCCTCTTCAGAGGAATCTGACACGCCAGGTACTCCCTGATGTTTGGGCAGGGAAGACTTGACAGAGGAGGGGGTCTGCCAAGACTGGAAGAGTCCCTGTAACTGGGATGGAAAGAGTTGCAAAGTGGACCCAAGGTCCCTAGTAGCAGCCTTGAACTCTTGCACCCAATCTGGCTCTAATGCATGGCTGGAGGCCCCTGGGAGACTCTCAGGGACATCAGAACATGCTGGGTAATAAATGACCTGAGAATTCTCTAGGTAGCCCTGAATGACAGGAAGAGCAATGAGCAATAGGGGATACAGTGACCCCAGCATCCTTAGTCTTAGGTCTGGCCCCAAGCTCCAATGGTATAGCCATTCTCACAGTGTCAACAACCTTATTGTATAAGAAATCACCCAATTATAGTGTGTATGATTAAAGTTTCACCCCACAAATTGCTAAGATAGACCTATCTGGCAGGAGAAGGGTTAATCAGCAAAGGAGAGTCCAAGCCCTGCGTAGGATACTCGCTCTGGAAAGATCACAAAATGGCTGCCGCGGCAGGAGCCAATCAGAAACGAGCATGTGAAGCAAGTGCTCATGGGAAATGTAGTTTTCACAGAAAAGTACCCCAAACAGTGCCCGAAGTGCCCTGAACCCCCAAACACACTAGAAACATGGACCGGATGATAGAACAAGGGCAGACAAGTAAAATGAGACACCTCTGAAGTCGCTAGGTTAAACGGTTGCAGAGATATGTCCCAAACAGTATAGTCCCATAGAAGTGAATAGAGCAATGGCGTCTATGCGGTAAAGCACGCAAACTCAAGTTTTACAAAATTGAAGGTATATTAAAAGACATGAAACATCACTAGAACATGTCAGGATACCCAAAAAAACACAGAACCAGTAGGAAAAGTGTCAGAACCCCCCCCCACACACACACACACACACCGCCACCAATGAATGCCAAACCAGCAGCTAAAGGGTCAAATACCACATACACCTGCTCCAAACACCCAACAGACATACAGATAAACCCAATGAGTGCAGGAGTGTGCAATAGGAACTCCAAATGAAAACCCCAGTGAGGAGGGGCACTGTGGGACATGTGCACCTGCAGCACTCAAAGGGTTGCTCACCTTTCCTGTAGATCTTCTGTCTTCAGATCACCATGTATTAAGAAGAAGCCTCGGTGGGCAACTCCTGAGGAAAGAACTTGAACCTAAGATTCTCCCCCCCAGGGCTTAAGGTCCACAAAAAGCACCTGGTCACTGAGCTAGCCACATCTAAGGGCATTGACAGTTATGGTAATCCGCTAATGGTGCTATTCCATATCTAATAGAAAATAAAAAACTTCTAAAACTATAGCAGAACTGTTCTCTTGCCTGTGTCTTCACCAAGGAACAAATCTTACTGGAGCTGGTTGGCTAGCTGCAGCCAAGGAGGGAAGGTAGGCTCCACACCCTGCATACTATTCTAGAATTGTTCCTGTCTACTTAAAGGGGTAGATTGCCTACCCAGAGTTACTAGTAACCTGTATTGGACGACAGAGAAAGAAGGATACAGACAGTTTAAGAAGTGTAGAAATGGCACTCACAGGAACTTTTAAAGGTAAGGAAACAGGTAACATTTATTAGGTCTACGTTTCGGCAGACAGCAGCCTTTGTAGAGATTACAAGCGTACAAACACTAGAGCCTTAGAAACCCTACTGACAATCAAACCTCTAATTGAAAGAGGTGGCAAACATAATTAAAGCTCTAATTAATTAGTTAAAATAACACCCAATGTGATTAAGTGAAAATAATGTCCTAATAACGGTGAGCAGATAAATCATCATACAGTGTGTACTGAGTGATATAATACATAAAGATGTGTATACACTACACCCCAAACAGATATGTCATACGTATGATGAAACGTAACAGATCTGACCGTATTCCTCACCTATAAAGGACGGTAGATATACAATGCCTAGTATAAGGGGAGGTAGATATACAATGCCTAGTATAAGGGGAGGTAGATATACAATGCCTAGTATAAGGGGAGGTAGATATACAATACCTAGTATAAGGGGCGGTAGATATACAATGCCTAGTATAAAGGACGGTAGATATACAATGCCTAGTATAAGGGGAGGTAGATATACAATGCCTAGTATAAGGGGCGGTAGATATACAATGCCTAGTATAAGGTGCGGTAGATATACAATACCTAGTATAAGGGGCGGTAGATATACAATGCCTAGTATAAGGGGAGGTAGATATACAATGCCTAGTATAAGGGGAGGTAGATATACAATGCCTAGTATAAAGGGCGGTAGATATACAATGCCTAGTATAAGGGGCGGTAGATATACAATGCCTAGTATAAGGGGAGGTAGATATACAATGCCTAGTATAAGGGGCGGTAGATATACAATGCCTAGTATAAAGGACGGTAGATATACAATGCCTAGTATAAGGGGAAGTAGATATACAATGCCTAGTATAAGGGGAGGTAGATATACAATGCCTAGTATAAGGGGCGGTAGATATACAATGCCTAGTACAAGGGGCGGTAGATATACAATGCCTAGTATAATGGGCGGTAGATATACAATGCCTAGTACAAGGGGCGGTAGATATACAATGCCTAGTATAAGGGGAGGTAGATATACAATGCCTAGTATAAAGGGCGGTAGATATACAATGCCTAGTATAAAGGGCGGTAGATATACAATACCTAGTATAAGGGGCGGTAGATATACAATGCCTAGTATAAAGGACGGTAGATATACAATGCCTAGTATAAGGGGAAGTAGATATACAATGCCTAGTATAAGGGGAGGTAGATATACAATGCCTAGTATAAGGGGCGGTAGATATACAATGCCTAGTACAAGGGGCGGTAGATATACAATGCCTAGTATAATGGGCGGTAGATATACAATGCCTAGTACAAGGGGCGGTAGATATACAATGCCTAGTATAAGGGGAGGTAGATATACAATGCCTAGTATAAAGGGCGGTAGATATACAATGCCTAGTATAATGGGCGGTAGATATACAATGCCTAGTATAATGGGCGGTAGATATACAATGCCTAGTATAAGGGACGGTAGATATAGAATGCCTAGTATAAGGGGAGGTAGATATACAATGCCTAGTATAAGGGGAGGTAGATATACAATGCCTAGTATAAGGGGAGGTAGATATACAATGCCTAGTATAAGGGGCGGTAGATATACAATGCCTAGTATAAGGGGAGGTAGATATACAATGCCTAGTATAAGGGGCGGTAGATATACAATGCCTAGTATAAGGGGCGGTAGATATACAATGCCTAGGATAAGGGGAGGTAGATATACAATGCCTAGTATAAAGGGCGCTAGATATACAATGCCTAGTATAAGGGGAGGTAGATATACAATGCCTAGTATAATGGGCGGTAGATATACAATGCCTAGTATAAGGGGAGGTAGATATACAATGCCTAGTATAAAGGGCGGTAGATATACAATGCCTAGTATAAGGGGAGGTAGATATACAATGCCTAGTATAATGGGCGGTAGATATACAATGCCTAGTATAAGGGGAGGTAGATATACAATGCCTAGTATAAAGGGCGGTAGATATACAATGCCTAGTATAAAGGGCGGTAGATATACAATGCCTAGTATAAGGGGAGGTAGATATACAATGCCTAGTATAAGGGGCGGTAGATATACAATGCCTAGTATAAGGGGCGGTAGATATAGAATGCCTAGTATAAGGGGAGGTAGATATACAATGCCTAGTATAAAGGGCGGTAGATATACAATGCCTAGTATAAAGGGCGGTAGATATACAATGCCTAGTATAAGGGGAGGTAGATATACAATGCCTAGTATAAGGGGCGGTAGATATACAATGCCTAGTATAAGGGGAGGTAGATATACAATGCCTAGTATAAGGGGCGGTAGATATACAATGCCTAGTATAAGGGGCGGTAGATATACAATGCCTAGGATAAGGGGAGGTAGATATACAATGCCTAGTATAAAGGGCGCTAGATATACAATGCCTAGTATAAAGGGCGGTAGATATACAATGCCTAGTATAAGGGGAGGTAGATATACAATGCCTAGTATAATGGGCGGTAGATATACAATGCCTAGTATAAGGGGAGGTAGATATACAATGCCTAGTATAAAGGGCGGTAGATATACAATGCCTAGTATAAAGGGCGGTAGATATACAATGCCTAGTATAAGGGGCGGTAGATATACAATGCCTAGTATAAGGGGCGGTAGATATACAATGCCTAGTATAAGGGGCGGTAGATATACAATGCCTAGTATAAAGGGCGGTAGATATACAATGCCTAGTATAAAGGGCGGTAGATATACAATGCCTAGTACAAGGGGCGGTAGATATACAATGCCTAGTATAATGGGCGGTAGATATACAATGCCTAGTATAAAGGGCGGTAGATATAGAATGCCTAGTATAATGGGCGGTAGATATACAATGCCTAGTTATAAAGGGCGGTAGATATACAATGCCTAGTATAAAGGGCGGTAGATATACAATGCCTAGTATAAAGGGCGGTAGATATGGAATGCCTAGTATAAAGGGCGGTAGATATACAATGCCTAGTATAAAGGGCGGTAGATATACAATGCCTAGTATAATGGGCGGTAGATATACAATGCCTAGTATAAAGGGCGGTAGATATACAATGCCTAGTATAAAGGGCGGTAGATATGGAATGCCTAGTATAAAGGGCGGTAGATATACAATGCCTAGTATAATGGGCGGTAGATATGGAATGCCTAGTATAAAGGGCGGTAGATATACAATGCCTAGTATAAAGGGCGGTAGATATGGAATGCCTAGTATAAAGGGCGGTAGATATACAATGCCTAGTATAAAGGGCGGTAGATATACAATGCCTAGTATAAGGGGCGGTAGATATACAATGCCTAGTATAAGGGGAGGTAGATATACAATGCCTAGTATAAGGGGCGGTAGATATACAATGCCTAGTATAAAGGGCGGTAGATATACAATGCCTAGTATAAGGGGCGGTAGATATACAATGCCTAGTATAAGGGGCGGTAGATATACAATGCCTAGTATAAGGGGCGGTAGATATACAATGCCTAGTATAAAGGGCGGTAGATATACAATGCCTAGTATAAGGGGAGGTAGATATACAATGCCTAGTATAAGGGGCGGTAGATATACAATGCCTAGTATAATGGGCGGTAGATATAGAATGCTTAGTATAAGGGGAGGTAGATATACAATGCCTAGTATAAGGGGAGGTAGATATACAATGCCTAGTATAAGGGGAGGTAGATATACAATGCCTAGTATAATGGGCGGTAGATATACAATGCCTAGTATAAAGGGCGGTAGATATACAATGCCTAGTATAAGGGGCGGTAGATATACAATGCCTAGTATAAGGGGAGGTAGATATAGAATGCCTAGTATAAGGGGCGGTAGATATACAATGCCTAGTATAAGGGGCGGTAGATATACAATGCCTAGTATAAGGGGAGGTAGATATACAATGCCAAGTATAAGGGGAGGTAGATATACAATGCCTAGTATAAGGGGCGGTAGATATACAATGCCTAGTATAATGGGCGGTAGATATACAATGCCTAGTATAAAGGGCGGTAGATATACAATGCCTAGTATAAGGGGCGGTAGATATACAATGCCTAGTATAAGGGGAGGTAGATATACAATGCCTAGTATAAGGGGCGGTAGATATACAATGCCTAGTATAAGGGGAAGTAGATATACAATGCCTAGTATAAGGGGAGGTAGATATACAATGCCTAGTATAAGGGGAGGTAGATATACAATGGCTAGTATAAGGGGAAGTAGATATACAATGCCTAGTATAAGGAGAGGTAGATATACAATACCTAGTATAAGGGGAGGTAGATATACAATGCCTAGTATAAGGGGCGGTAGATATACAATGCCTAGTATAATGGGTGGTAGATATACAATGCCTAGTATAAGGGGAGGTAGATATACAATGGCTAGTATAAGGGGAGGTAGATATACAATGCCTAGTATAATGGGCGGTAGATATACAATGCCTAGTATAAGGGGAGGTAGATATACAATGCCTAGTATAAGGGGAGGTAGATATACAATGCCTAGTATAAGGGGAGGTAGATATACAATGCCTAGTATAAGGGGAAGTAGATATACAATACCTAGTATAAGGGGAGGTAGATATACAATGCCTAGTATAAGGGGAGGTAGATATACAATGCCTAGTATAAGGGGAGGTAGATATACAATGCCTAGTATAAGGGGAGGTAGATATACAATGCCTAGTATAAGGGGAGGTAGATATAGAATGCCTAGTATAAGGGGAGGTAGATATACAATGCCTAGTATAAGGGGAGGTAGATATACAATGCCTAGTATAAGGGGAGGTAGATATACAATGCCTAGTATAAGGGGCGGTAGATATAGAATGCCTAGTATAAGGGGAGGTAGATATACAATGCCTAGTATAAGGGGAGGTAGATATACAATGCCTAGTATAAGGGGCGGTAGATATACAATGCCTAGTATAAGGGGAGGTAGATATACAATGCCTAGTATAATGGGCGGTAGATATACAATGCCTAGTATAAGGGGAGGTAGATATACAATGCCTAGTATAAGGGGAGGTAGATATACAATGCCTAGTATAAGGGGAGGTAGATATACAATGCCTAGTATAAGGGGCGGTAGATATACAATGCCTAGTATAAGGGGAGGTAGATATACAATGCCTAGTATAAGGGGAGGTAGATATACAATGCCTAGTATAAGGGGAGGTAGATATACAATGCCTAGTATAAGGGGAGGTAGATATACAATGCCTAGTATAAGGGGAAGTAGATATACAATGCCTAGTATAAGGGGAGGTAGATATACAATGCCTAGTATAAGGGGAGGTAGATATACAATGCCTAGTATAAGGGGAGGTAGATATACAATGCCTAGTATAATGGGCGGTAGATATACAATACCTAGTATAAGGGGCGGTAGATATACAATGCCTAGTATAAGGGGCGGTAGATATACAATGCCTAGTATAAGGGGAGGTAGATATACAATGCCTAGTATAATGGGCGGTAGATATACAATACCTAGTATAAGGGGAGGTAGATATACAATACCTAGTATAAGGGGAGGTAGATATACAATGCCTAGTATAAGGGGAGGTAGATATACAATGCCTAGTATAAGGGGAAGTAGATATACAATGCCTAGTATAAGGGGAGGTAGATATACAATGCCTAGTATAAGGGGAAGTAGATATACAATGCCTAGTACAAGGGGCGGTAGATATACAATGCCTAGTATAATGGGCGGTAGATATACAATGCCTAGTATAAGGGGAGGTAGATATACAATGCCTAGTATAAGGGGAAGTAGATATACAATACCTAGTATAAGGGGAGGTAGATATACAATGCCTAGTATAAGGGGAGGTAGATATACAATGCCTAGTATAAGGGGAGGTAGATATACAATGCCTAGTATAAGGGAAGTAGATATACAATGCCTAGTATAAGGGGAGGTAGATATACAATGCCTAGTATAAGGGGAGGTAGATATACAATGCCTAGTATAATGGACGGTAGATATACAATACCTAGTATAAGGGAGGTAGATATACAATGCCTAGTATAAGGGGAGGTAGATATACAATGCCTAGTATAAGGGGAGGTAGATATACAATGCCTAGTATAAGGGGAGGTAGATATAGAATGCCTAGTATAAGGGGAGGTAGATATACAATGCCTAGTATAATGGGCGGTAGATATACAATGCCTAGTATAAGGGGAAGTAGATATACAATGCCTAGTATAAGGGGAGGTAGATATAGAATGCCTAGTATAAGGGGAAGTAGATATACAATGCCTAGTATAATGGGCGGTAGATATACAATGCCTAGTATAAGGGGCGGTAGATATACAATGCCTAGTATAATGGGCGGTAGATATACAATGAGCCTAGTATAAGGGGCGGTAGATATACAATGCCTAGTATAAGGGGAGGTAGATATACAATGCCTAGTATAAGGGGAGGTAGATATACAATGCCTAGTATAATGGGAGGTAGATATACAATGCCTAGTATAAGGGGAGGTAGATATACAATGCCTAGTATAAGGGGAGATAGATATACAATGCCTAGTATAAGGGGCGGTAGATATACAATGCCTAGTATAAGGGGAGGTAGATATAGAATGCCTAGTATAAGGGGCGGTAGATATACAATGCCTAGTATAAGGGGAGGTAGATATAGAATGCCTAGTATAAGGGGAGGTAGATATACAATGCCTAGTATAAGGGGAGGTAGATATAGAATGCCTAGTATAAGGGGCGGTAGATATACAATGCCTAGTATAAGGGTAAGTAGATATACAATGCCTAGTATAAGGGGAGGTAGATATACAATGCCTAGTATAAGGGGCGGTAGATATACAATGCCTAGTATAAGGAGAGGTAGATATACAATGCCTAGTATAATGGGCGGTAGATATACAATGCCTAGTATAAGGGGCGGTAGATATACAATGCCTAGTATAATGGGCGGTAGATATACAATGCCTAGTATAAGGGTAAGTAGATATACAATGCCTAGTATAAGGGGAGGTAGATATACAATGCCTAGTATAAGGGGAAGTAGATATACAATGCCTAGTATAAGGGGCGGTAGATATACAATGCCTAGTATAAGGGGAGGTAGATATAGAATGCCTAGTATAATGGGCGGTAGATATACAATGCCTAGTATAAGGGGAAGTAGATATACAATGCCTAGTATAAGGGGAGGTAGATATACAATGCCTAGTATAATGGGCGGTAGATATACAATGCCTAGTATAAGGGGCGGTAGATATACAATGCCTAGTATAAGGGGAGGTAGATATAGAATGCCTAGTATAAAGGACGGTAGATATACAATGCCTAGTATAAGGGGAGGTAGATATACAATGCCTAGTATAAGGGGAGGTAGATATACAATGCCTAGTATAAAGGGAGGTAGATATACAATGCCTAGTATAAGGGGAGGTAGATATACAATGCCTAGTATAAGGGGCGGTAGATATACAATGCCTAGTATAAGGGGAAGTAGATATACAATGCCTAGTATAAGGGGCGGTAGATATACAATGCCTAGTATAATGGGAGGTAGATATACAATACCTAGTATAAGGGGAGGTAGATATACAATGCCTAGTATAAGGGGAAGTAGATATACAATGCCTAGTATAAGGGTAAGTAGATATACAATGCCTAGTATAAGGGGAGGTAGATATACAATGCCTAGTATAAGGGGCGGTAGATATACAATGCCTAGTATAAGGAGAGGTAGATATACAATGCCTAGTATAATGGGCGGTAGATATACAATGCCTAGTATAAGGGGCGGTAGATATACAATGCCTAGTATAATGGGCGGTAGATATACAATGCCTAGTATAAGGGTAAGTAGATATACAATGCCTAGTATAAGGGGAGGTAGATATACAATGCCTAGTATAAGGGGAAGTAGATATACAATGCCTAGTATAAGGGGCGGTAGATATACAATGCCTAGTATAAGGGGAAGTAGATATACAATGCCTAGTATAAGGGGAGGTAGATATACAATGCCTAGTATAATGGGCGGTAGATATACAATGCCTAGTATAAGGGGCGGTAGATATACAATGCCTAGTATAAGGGGAGGTAGATATAGAATGCCTAGTATAAGGACGGTAGATATACAATGCCTAGTATAAGGGGAAGTAGATATACAATGCCTAGTATAAGGGGAGGTAGATATAGAATGCCTAGTATAATGGGCGGTAGATATACAATGCCTAGTATAAGGGGAAGTAGATATACAATGCCTAGTATAAGGGGAGGTAGATATACAATGCCTAGTATAATGGGCGGTAGATATACAATGCCTAGTATAAGGGGCGGTAGATATACAATGCCTAGTATAAGGGGAGGTAGATATAGAATGCCTAGTATAAAGGACGGTAGATATACAATGCCTAGTATAAGGGGAGGTAGATATACAATGCCTAGTATAAGGGGAGGTAGATATACAATGCCTAGTATAAAGGGAGGTAGATATACAATGCCTAGTATAAGGGGAGGTAGATATACAATGCCTAGTATAAGGGGCGGTAGATATACAATGCCTAGTATAAGGGGAGGTAGATATACAATGCCTAGTATAAGGGGAGGTAGATATACAATACCTAGTATAAGGGGAGGTAGATATACAATGCCTAGTATAAGGGGAGGTAGATATACAATGCCTAGTATAAGGGGAGGTAGATATACAATGCCTAGTATAAGGGGCGGTAGATATACAATGCCTAGTATAATGGACGGTAGATATACAATGCCTAGTATAAGGTGCGGTAGATATACAATGCCTAGTATAAGGGGAGGTAGATATACAATGCCTAGTATAAGGGGCGGTAGATATAGAATGCCTAGTATAAGGGGAGGTAGATATACAATGCCTAGTATAAGGGGAGGTAGATATACAATGCCTAGTATAAAGGGCGGTAGATATACAATGCCTAGTATAAGGGGCGGTAGATATACAATGCCTAGTATAAGGGGAGGTAGATATACAATGCCTAGTATAAGGGGCGGTAGATATACAATGCCTAGTATAAGGGGCGGTAGATATACAATGCCTAGTATAAGGGGAGGTAGATATACAATGCCTAGTATAAGGGGAGGTAGATATAGAATGCCTAGTATAAGGGGAGGTAGGTATACAATGCCTAGTATAAGGGGAAGTAGATATACAATGCCTAGTATAAGGGGCGGTAAGATATACAATGCCTAGTATAAGGGGAGGTAGATATACAATGCCTAGTATAAGGGGAGGTAGATATACAATGCCTAGTATAAGGGGAGGTAGATATAGAATGCCTAGTATAAGGGGAGGTAGATATACAATGCCTAGTATAAGGGGAAGTAGATATACAATGCCTAGTATAATGGGCGGTAGATATACAATGCCTAGTATAAGGGGCGGTAGATATAGAATGCCTAGTATAAGGGGAGGTAGATATACAATGCCTAGTATAAGGGGAAGTAGATATACAATGCCTAGTATAATGGGCGGTAGATATACAATGCCTAGTATAAGGGGCGGTAGATATACAATGCCTAGTATAAGGGGAGGTAGATATACAATGCCTAGTATAAGGGGCGGTAGATATACAATGCCTAGTATAAGGGGAAGTAGATATACAATGCCTAGTATAAGGGGCGGTAGATATACAATGCCTAGTATAAGGGGAGGTAGATATACAATGCCTAGTATAAGGGGAGGTAGATATACAATGCCTAGTATAAGGGGAGGTAGATATAGAATGCCTAGTATAAGGGGAGGTAGATATACAATGCCTAGTATAAGGGCGGTAGATATACAATGCCTAGTATAATGGGCGGTAGATATACAATGCCTAGTGTAAGGGGCGGTAGATATACAATGCCTAGTATAAGGGGAGGTAGATATACAATGCCTAGTATAAGGGGAGGTAGATATAGAATGCCTAGTATAAGGGGAAGTAGATATACAATGCCTAGTATAAGGGGCGGTAGATATACAATGCCTAGTATAAGGGGAAGTAGATATACAATGCCTAGTATAAGGGGAAGTAGATATACAATGCCTAGTATAATGGGCGGTAGATATACAATGCCTAGTATAAGGGGCGGTAGATATACAATGCCTAGTATAAGGGGAAGTAGATATACAATGCCTAGTATAAGGGGAAGTAGATATACAATACCTAGTATAAGGGGAGGTAGATATACAATGCCTAGTATAAGGGGAGTAGATATACAATGCCTAGTATAAGGGGCGGTAGATATACAATGCCTAGTATAAGGGGAGGTAGATATAGAATGCCTAGTATAATGGGCGGTAGATATACAATGCCTAGTATAAGGGGAAGTAGATATACAATGCCTAGTATAAGGGTAAGTAGATATACAATGCCTAGTATAAAGGGAGGTAGATATACAATGCCTAGTATAAGGGGAGGTAGATATACAATGCCTAGTATAAAGGGCGGTAGATATACAATGCCTAGTATAATGGGAGGTAGATATACAATGCCTAGTATAAGGGGAGGTAGATATACAATGCCTAGTATAAGGGGAGGTAGATATACAATGCCTAGTATAAGGGGAGGTAGATATACAATGCCTAGTATAAGGGAGGTAGATATACAATACCTAGTATAAGGGGAGGTAGATATACAATGCCTAGTATAAGGGGCGGTAGATATACAATGCCTAGTATAATGAGAGGTAGATATACAATGCCTAGTATAAGGGGAGGTAGATATACAATGCCTAGTATAAGGGGAGGTAGATATACAATGCCTAGTATAAGGGGAGGTAGATATACAATGCCTAGTATAAGGGGCGGTAGATATACAATGCCTAGTATAATGGGAGGTAGATATACAATGCCTAGTATAAGGGGAGGTAGATATACAATGCCTAGTATAAGGGGAGGTAGATATACAATGCCTAGTATAATGGGCGGTAGATATACAATGCCTAGTATAAGGGGCGGTAGATATACAATGCCTAGTATAAAGGGCGGTAGATATACAATGCCTAGTATAAGGGGAGGTAGATATACAATGCCTAGTATAATGGGCGGTAGATATACAATGCCTAGTATAAGGGGCGGTAGATATACAATGCCTAGTATAAGGGGCGGTAGATATACAATGCCTAGTATAAGGGGCGGTAGATATACAATGCCTAGTATAAGGGGAAGTAGATATACAATGCCTAGTATAAGGGGAGGTAGATATACAATGCCTAGTATAAGGGGAGGTAGATATACAATGCCTAGTATAAGGGGAGGTAGATATACAATGCCTAGTATAAGGGGAGGTAGATATACAATGCCTAGTATAAGGGGAGGTAGATATACAATGCCTAGTATAAGGGGAGGTAGATATACAATGCCTAGTATAAGGGGAGGTAGATATACAATGCCTAGTATAAAGGGAGGTAGATATACAATGCCTAGTATAATGGGCGGTAGATATACAATGCCTAGTATAAGGGGCGGTAGATATACAATGCCTAGTATAAGGGGCGGTAGATATACAATGCCTAGTATAAGGGGAGGTAGATATACAATGCCTAGTATAAGGGGAGGTAGATATACAATACCTAGTATAAGGGGAGGTAGATATACAATGCCTAGTATAAGGGGAGGTAGATATACAATGCCTAGTATAAGGGGAGGTAGATATACAATGCCTAGTATAAGGGGCGGTAGATATACAATACCTAGTATAAGGGGAGGTAGATATACAATGCCTAGTATAATGGGCGGTAGATATACAATACCTAGTATAAGGGGAGGTAGATATACAATGCCTAGTATAAGGGGAAGTAGATATACAATGCCTAGTATAAGGGGCGGTAGATATACAATGCCTAGTATAAGGGGAAGTAGATATACAATGCCTAGTATAAGGGGCGGTAGATATACAATGCCTAGTATAAGGGGAGGTAGATATAGAATGCCTAGTATAAGGGGAAGTAGATATACAATGCCTAGTATAAGGGGCGGTAGATATACAATGCCTAGTATAAGGGGAGGTAGATATACAATGCCTAGTATAAGGGGAGGTAGATATAGAATGCCTAGTATAAGGGGAAGTAGATATACAATGCCTAGTATAAGGGGAGGTAGATATAGAATGCCTAGTATAAGGGGAGGTAGATATACAATGCCTAGTATAAGGGGAGGTAGATATACAATGCCTAGTATAAGGGGAGGTAGATATACAATGCCTAGTATAAGGGGCGGTAGATATAAAATGCCTAGTATAAGGGGAGGTAGATATACAATGCCTAGTATAAGGGGAGGTAGATATACAATGCCTAGTATAAGGGGAGGTAGATATACAATGCCTAGTATAAGGGGAGGTAGATATACAATGCCTAGTATAATGGGCGGTAGATATACAATGCCTAGTATAAGGGGAGGTAGATATACAATGCCTAGTATAAGGGGAGGTAGATATACAATGCCTAGTATAAAGGGCGGTAGATATACAATGCCTAGTATAAGGGGAGGTAGATATACAATGCCTAGTATAAGGGGAGGTAGATATACAATGCCTAGTATAAGGGGCGGTAGATATACAATGCCTAGTATAAGGGGAGGTAGATATACAATGCCTAGTATAAGGGGAGGTAGATATACAATGCCTAGTATAAGGGGAGGTAGATATACAATGCCTAGTATAAGGGGAGGAAGATATACAATGCCTAGTATAAGGGGAAGTAGATATACAATGCCTAGTATAAGGGGCGGTAGATATACAATGCCTAGTATAAGGGGCGGTAGATATACAATGCCTAGTATAAGGGGAGGTAGATATACAATGCCTAGTATAAGGGGCGGTAGATATACAATGCCTAGTATAAGGGGCGGTAGATATACAATGCCTACTATAAGGGGCGGTAGATATACAATGCCTAGTATAAGGGGAAGTAGATATACAATGCCTAGTATAAGGGGCGGTAGATATACAATGCCTAGTATAAGGGGAGGTAGATATACAATGCCTAGTATAAGGGGAAGTAGATATACAATGCCTAGTATAAGGGGAGGTAGATATAGAATGCCTAGTATAAGGGCGGTAGATATAGAATGCCTAGTATAAGGGGAAGTAGATATACAATGCCTAGTATAAGGGGCGGTAGATATACAATGCCTAGTATAAGGGGAGGTAGATATACAATGCCTAGTATAAGGGGCGGTAGATATACAATGCCTAGTATAAGGGGAAGTAGATATACAATGCCTAGTATAAGGGGCGGTAGATATACAATGCCTAGTATAAGGGGCGGTAGATATACAATGCCTAGTATAAGGGGAGGTAGATATACAATGCCTAGTATAAGGGGAAGTAGATATACAATGCCTAGTATAAGGGGAGGTAGATATACAATGCCTAGTATAAGGGGAAGTAGATATACAATGCCTAGTATAAGGGGAAGTAGATATACAATGCCTAGTATAAGGGGAGGTAGATATACAATGCCTAGTATAAGGGGAGGTAGATATACAATGCCTAGTATAAGGGGAGGTAGATATACAATGCCTAGTATAAGGGGAAGTAGATATACAATGCCTAGTATAAGGGGAAGTAGATATACAATGCCTAGTATAAGGGGAAGTAGATATACAATGCCTAGTATAAGGGGAGGTAGATATAGAATGCCTAGTATAAGGGGAAGTAGATATACAATGCCTAGTATAATGGACGGTAGATATACAATGCCTAGTATAAGGGGCGGTAGATATACAATGCCTAGTATAAGGGGAGGTAGATATACAATGCCTAGTATAAGGGGAGGTAGATATACAATGCCTAGTATAAGGGGAGGTAGATATACAATGCCTAGTATAAGGGGCGGTAGATATACAATGCCTAGTATAAGGGGCGGTAGATATACAATGCCTAGTATAAGGGGAGGTAGATATACAATGCCTAGTATAAGGGGAGGTAGATATACAATGCCTAGTATAAGGGGAGGTAGATATACAATGCCTAGTATAAGGGAGGTAGATATACAATACCTAGTATAAGGGGAGGTAGATATACAATGCCTAGTATAAGGGGAGGTAGATATACAATGCCTAGTATAAAGGGCGGTAGATATACAATGCCTAGTATAAGGGGAGGTAGATATACAATGCCTAGTATAAGGGGAGGTAGATATACAATGCCTAGTATAAGGGGAGGTAGATATACAATGCCTAGTATAATGGGCGGTAGATATAGAATGCCTAGTATAAGGGGAGGTAGATATACAATGCCTAGTATAAGGGGAGGTAGATATACAATGCCTAGTATAATGGACGGTAGATATACAATGCCTAGTATAAGGGGCGGTAGATATACAATGCCTAGTATAAAGGGAGGAAGATATACAATGCCTAGTATAAAGGGAGGAAGATATACAATGCCTAGTATAATGGGAGGTAGATATAGAATGCCTAGTATAAGGGGAGGTAGATATACAATACCTAGTATAAGGGGCGGTAGATATACAATGCCTAGTATAAGGGGCGGTAGATATACAATGCCTAGTATAAGGGGTGGTAGATATACAATGCCTAGTATAAGGGGAGGTAGATATACAATGCCTAGTATAAGGGGAGGTAGATATACAATGCCTAGTATAAGGGGAGGTAGATATACAATACCTAGTATAAGGGGCGGTAGATATACAATGCCTAGTATAAGGGGTGGTAGATATACAATGCCTAGTATAAGGGGAGGTAGATATACAATGCCTAGTATAAGGGGAGGTAGATATACAATGCCTAGTATAAAGGGCGGTAGATATACAATGCCTAGTATAAGGGGAGGTAGATATACAATGCCTAGTATAAGGGGAGGTAGATATACAATGCCTAGTATAAAGGGCGGTAGATATAGAATGCCTAGTATAAGGGGAGGTAGATATACAATGCCTAGTATAAGGGGCGGTAGATATACAATGCCTAGTATAAGGGGAAGTAGATATACAATGCCTAGTATAAGGGGAGGTAGATATAGAATGCCTAGTATAATGGACGGTAGATATACAATGCCTAGTATAAGGGGAAGTAGATATACAATGCCTAGTATAATGGGCGGTAGATATACAATGCCTAGTATAAGGTGCGGTAGATATACAATGCCTAGTATAAGGGGAGGTAGATATACAATGCCTAGTATAAGGGGCGGTAGATATAGAATGCCTAGTATAAGGGGAGGTAGATATACAATGCCTAGTATAAAGGGCGCTAGATATACAATGCCTAGTATAAGGGGCGGTAGATATACAATGCCTAGTATAATGGGCGGTAGATATACAATGCCTAGTATAAGGGGAGGTAGATATACAATGCCTAGTATAAAGGGCGGTAGATATACAATGCCTAGTATAAGGGGAGGTAGATATACAATGCCTAGTATAAGGGGCGGTAGATATACAATGCCTAGTATAAGGGGAAGTAGATATACAATGCCTAGTATAAGGGGAGGTAGATATAGAATGCCTAGTATAATGGACGGTAGATATACAATGCCTAGTATAAGGGGAAGTAGATATACAATGCCTAGTATAATGGGCGGTAGATATACAATGCCTAGTATAAGGTGCGGTAGATATACAATGCCTAGTATAAGGGGAGGTAGATATACAATGCCTAGTATAAGGGGCGGTAGATATAGAATGCCTAGTATAAGGGGAGGTAGATATACAATGCCTAGTATAAAGGGCGCTAGATATACAATGCCTAGTATAAGGGGAGGTAGATATACAATGCCTAGTATAAAGGGCGCTAGATATACAATGCCTAGTATAAGGGGCGGTAGATATACAATGCCTAGTATAATGGGCGGTAGATATACAATGCCTAGTATAAGGGGAGGTAGATATACAATGCCTAGTATAAAGGGCGGTAGATATACAATGCCTAGTATAAGGGGAGGTAGATATACAATGCCTAGTATAAGGGGCGGTAGATATACAATGCCTAGTATAAGGGGCGGTAGATATACAATGCCTAGTATAAGGGGAGGTAGATATACAATGCCTAGTATAAGGGGAGGTAGATATACAATGCCTAGTATAAGGGGCGGTAGATATACAATGCCTAGTATAAAGGGCGGTAGATATACAATGCCTAGTATAAGGGGAAGTAGATATACAATGCCTAGTATAAGGGGAGGTAGATATACAATGCCTAGTATAAGGGGCGGTAGATATACAATGCCTAGTATAAGGGGAGGTAGATATACAATGCCTAGTATAAGGGGAGGTAGATATACAATGCCTAGTATAATGGGCGGTAGATATACAATGCCTAGTATAAGGGGAAGTAGATATACAATGCCTAGTATAAGGGCGCTAGATATACAATGCCTAGTATAAGGGCGCTAGATATACAATGCCTAGTATAAGGGGCGGTAGATATACAATGCCTAGTATAAGGGGCGGTAGATATACAATGCCTAGTATAAGGGGAAGTAGATATACAATGCCTAGTATAAGGGGAGGTAGATATACAATGCCTAGTATAAGGGGAGGTAGATATACAATGCCTAGTATAAGGTGCGGTAGATATACAATGCCTAGTATAAGGGGAAGTAGATATACAATGCCTAGTATAAGGGGCGGTAGATATACAATGCCTAGTATAAGGGGAGGTAGATATACAATGCCTAGTATAAGGGCGGTAGATATACAATGCCTAGTATAAGGGGCGGTAGATATACAATGCACTAGTATAAGGGGAGGTAGATATACAATGCCTAGTATAAGGGGAGGTAGATATACAATGCCTAGTATAAGGGGCGGTAGATATACAATGCCTAGTATAAGGGGAAGTAGATATACAATGCCTAGTATAAGGGGCGGTAGATATACAATGCCTAGTATAAGGGGCGGTAGATATACAATGCCTAGTATAAGGGGAGGTAGATATACAATGCCTAGTATAAGGGGCGGTAGATATACAATGCCTAGTATAAGGGGAGGTAGATATACAATGCCTAGTATAAGGGGAGGTAGATATACAATGCCTAGTATAATGGACGGTAGATATACAATACCTAGTATAAGGGGCGGTAGATATACAATGCCTAGTATAAGGGGAGGTAGATATACAATGCCTAGTATAAGGGGAGGTAGATATACAATGCCTAGTATAAGGGGAGGTAGATATACAATGCCTAGTATAAGGGGAGGTAGATATACAATGCCTAGTATAATGGACGGTAGATATACAATACCTAGTATAAGGGGCGGTAGATATACAATGCCTAGTATAAGGGAGGTAGATATACAATGCCTAGTATAATGGGTGGTAGATATACAATGCCTAGTATAAGGGGCGGTAGATATACAATGCCTAGTATAAGGGGAGGTAGATATACAATGCCTAGTATAAGGGGTGGTAGATATACAATGCCTAGTATAAGGGGAGGTAGATATACAATGCCTAGTATAAGGGGAGGTAGATATAGAATGCCTAGTATAAGGGGCGGTAGATATACAATGCCTAGTATAATGGGAGGTAGATATACAATGCCTAGTATAAGGGGAGGTAGATATAGAATGCCTAGTATAAGGGCGGTAGATATACAATGCCTAGTATAAGGGGAGGTAGATATAGAATGCCTAGTATAAGGGAGGTAGATATACAATGCCTAGTATAAGGGGAGGTAGATATACAATGCCTAGTATAAGGGGCGGTAGATATACAATACCTAGTATAAGGGGCGGTAGATATACAATGCCTAGTATAAGGGGAGGTAGATATGGAATGCCTAGTATAATGGGTGGTAGATATACAATGCCTAGTATAAGGGGCGGTAGATATACAATGCCTAGTATAAGGGGAGGTAGATATACAATGCCTAGTATAAGGGGAGGTAGATATACAATGCCTAGTATAAGGGGAGGTAGATATAGAATGCCTAGTATAATGGACGGTAGATATACAATACCTAGTATAAGGGGCGGTAGATATACAATGCCTAGTATAAGGGGAGGTAGATATGGAATGCCTAGTATAATGGGTGGTAGATATACAATGCCTAGTATAAGGGGCGGTAGATATACAATGCCTAGTATAAGGGGAGGTAGATATACAATGCCTAGTATAAAGGGCGGTAGATATACAATGCCTAGTATAAGGGGAGGTAGATATACAATGCCTAGTATAAGGGGAGGTAGATATACAATGCCTAGTATAAGGGGAGGTAGATATACAATGCCTAGTATAAGGGGAGGTAGATATACAATGCCTAGTATAAGGGGAGGTAGATATACAATGCCTAGTATAAGGGGCGGTAGATATACAATGCCTAGTATAAGGGGCGGTAGATATACAATGCCTAGTATAAGGGGAGGTAGATATACAATGCCTAGTATAAGGGGCGGTAGATATACAATGCCTAGTATAAGGGGCGGTAGATATACAATGCCTAGTATAAGGGGCGGTAGATATACAATGCCTAGTATAAGGGGAGGTAGATATACAATGCCTAGTATAAGGGGCGGTAGATATACAATGCCTAGTATAAGGGGAGGTAGATATACAATGCCTAGTATAAGGGGAGGTAGATATACAATGTCTAGTATAAGGGGAGGTAGATATACAATGCCTAGTATAAGGGGAGGTAGATATACAATGCCTAGTATAAGGGGCGGTAA
>JBBDGT010000453.1:0-71985 GCA_037306005.1 Rhinophrynus dorsalis | reverse complement strand
TCAAACTGGCGACTAGCTGCTCAGTAGTGCTAGTCACCAGAATAATTACCTGGTTAAATAGAATGATACCCTGCTCCGGGACTGACAGGCAGTAGAGAGTGCAGACATCTTTCCATAGTGACGTCTGCTCCCTGCAATGTCAGTCCCTTTTGGAGCTGAACAGCTCCCAGCAACGCCTCCTAGAGCCGGCTGGGACTGACAGTGCAGGCGCTCAGACATCACTATGGAAAGATGTCTGTGCTCTCTACTGCCTGTCAGCCCCAGAGCAGTGTATAATTCTCATTAACCAGGTAATAATTCTGGCGACTAGCACTACTGAGCAGCTAGTCACCAGATGGGGAAATATTTGACATAAAGTTTAAAATAGGTCGTAGTTCCGCCTTAAAACTGGATTTATCAAGAGATGAGAAAATTCTGTAGCCGTCTCTAACTACAATGTTATTTTCTAGAACGAAGGGCCTTCTGCTTTGATGACCTCTAATGCATTCAAGGGGTTAAAATCCCTATTTAAACCAATTAAATTTGGGAAATCTTATTTTTTCATTATGGTAGAGTATGATTCCCTCACAATTACTATGCTAACTTGAGACAGATTTACCAAGAACATTAAGGTAAACCAACTACATACTGGAGGGTTTAATAAAAAAAATTCTCATTGATTTAAATAGGGCTTTTTAACCCTTGAATTCTAGCACGATATCCAATGCATTAAGAAGTGAACATACTTCTTCAGCTGACTTTCATGAATTTAGAGCTTAAAAGATGAAATAGTTTATATAGTAAAGTCCTACATTATAGTGAAATGTGATCATCCATAAGTAACAGATGTACATGGCAGACTACAGTACTTCCATTGTTATTTAACATCCATAAAATGGCTCCATGAAAGCAATTTAATGTGATCTTGTCACAACATCAACATATATATCAGGGATGTCCAACTCTTCCTCAAGGGCTGTATATAGGCAAGGTTTTAACCCTTTGAGTGCCAGAGAGACATCTCCCTGGCACTCAAACGGTTAAGGACTTCTATGCTCGAGCATTCTTAAGATGATTTAATTAGTGGTTCATTCATTTTGACTAACCCACTTTAATTCTGTCATGTATATTGCCCATGAGGATAGTCAGTGCAGCATTGATACATCCTATATAATAATACGTCAGATGCATGTTTGTCCGATGTAGTCATGAGCAGTAGAGAGTGCCCAAACACAGCTAACGCAGGCCAGAGATGCAGTCATGCACAGTAAACACTGCAGGCTAGACATGCACAGTAGAGACCGCTCGAATGCAGCAAAAGCAGGAAGCCATTGGTACATGCTGTCACCCACTTTGGCCCATGTATGCAGGCTTTTACACTAGTATTTTATAAATACAGAATAATGCTTTGTGACATGAACACTATGAGTTGTGTGTACAAACTCAAAGAACAGGTTAAATCCAAGCAAAGAGTCATTTATAGAAGGTAATTGGTCCTGTGACTGCATCATACCTATGAACAAAGTCTTTGTGTATTCAAATGACCACTTTGTGGGAGTGGGCAATATAAATTTGACATAAAGGCAAACTATAGATGTTCTATGGCAAATCATCTGTGCTGTATGGGACAAGTACAGAATCTTATTCATTAAAATGGGGTTTGTGACCACTTTAACACTATAGTAAAGCATTACATTGGAAACTTTGATTTGTCACCTTCAGTCCATTTGGTGTGGCCTACAATTGCTCAACTTCACCTTTATACATAAGGCCCAATAGCATGATGGGAAATGTGCAACAGTTTGGTATAACAGGAGATACAGTAACACAAGCTACAACTGTTTAGGTTTCACAGTCCTAATAAGTTGTTAATATCTCTTGACATGGGTCCACTTATAAAGGGCTCAACCTCTTTGAGCAGTTTAAGCATGACTAAGTAATTAATGCAGAGAGATACAGTGTACTTTTATAAATGCCTCTTCTCCTCCCCATTCATTACTAGGGCTTCTCCCATTACACACTTCATTCATGCTTGCTGGACTTAAGGAAGAATCTTGTCATCATCAATATCTATTAAATGCATCATTTTATTGACATAACATTCATGTGTTCCAGAACCAAGAGACTGCAAGGATAAACAATTTCATAATTTAAAATCTAGAGCTAATTGAACAAGACATTTAATTTAATCGTTTAATTAATGAAAGCTTGGGTTACTTTTACACATTAAGACATCATTTTTTTTAAGATGAAACAATTTTCAGAAAAGAGGAATAGCAGGGCAAGAGGATATAATCTAAAGTTAGTTGGTGAAAAACTCAGAAGTACCACTTTAAGAAAAGAATGATAGTGGTGGTAGGGATTAATACTGTAAGGGAATTAAAAATTCCATTCAGGTATATGTTTCTGTTTGTTCAGAAATTGCTTAAATTAGCAACCTATTTAGATATAGAAATAGATGTTGATATAAACACTACAAATGGCATAAGCATGTACAATGCCATTCTAAGAAACCCAATCCTCAACATCTCATTCCCATCCCATCCATGATTCTGCAATATTGAAACAACTAGTGTAAAAGCACGTGTACACGGGCCAAGGTCCGGGTGATGTTAAGAGGCCGGTCCTGCTCTGCGTCCTGCCGCTGACGCAGTCATGCACTGTAAAGACTGCACAAAATCACAGAATGCTCCTAGCACAGAAATCCCAGCATTCTGTGCATTCAGGCAGTCTCTACTGTGCATGACGGTTTCTGACAAACATCCTATGAATTATTATATAGGATAAGCATAGGTATTATTAATGGAAGTGCCTGATGATAGCCATCATTTTACACTGTAGTGTACATTCCCAACATGAAGGCACTGATCCTCTTTACATGGTACATATACAGACAGGCACACACAGAGGATAATGTACTTGAGAAATTGAGCAATTCTGAGGCAAAGAAACTGCACCATACAGGACAAATAAAAATTCCAGCATATTTGTATGGGGCTTTTAACCTCTTGAATGCTACAGAGAATACCACTTATATTTATAGGGATTTTAAAAAGTTGTTGTTATTTCTCCCCTTTGGTGCATTTGGTTTTCCTCAGAATTGCTCCAGTTCACTAAAGTTTATCTTCCTCACTGACAAGTACATATCAACACAATCACACAAACCCATATCAACACACCCATGAATGAAAAAACTAGCTGACATTCACTTAATAGTTATTGTTGAAGCAATATGTATGTATATTTTTATTTATATAGCACTAACAGGGGTACTAAGCACTTTACCATTTTCATTTACTATAGAAGGGGTACAATAAGTACAGCAGTTAAGTGGTTATACAGACAATTATCCTAATATGAACACTACGTAGACATATATTAGGATAGGAGGTCCCTACCCTGTAGATTTTAAACTGTAAGTACAGGAAGGGTGACATACAGATACAAGCAGGTATAGGAGGAAGTGCAAATATTGACATTTCTGAGATTTGGTTTACATATTAGTGTAGTGTTACATTTACAAGTTGCTCTTTTAGCTTGGATTTGAGGTTGTTGAGGGTTGAGGCTTGTATATTCAGCCTTGTAGTGGGTTCTTCTTGCCAGGCAGTGTGATAGGCCAAGGGAAGATGCTACTCTGGGAATCACTTCAAGAAATAATCATTATGATTTGTGATATACACCTTCCTCAGTCAACAGATGTTTTAACATACTCCTGCACATCTATTACTTTAGTACTGCTGTTAATATTGTGAAAGTCTCCATATGTTGATTTATGTAAAAAAAAAACAAAAAAACATGGGTGCTATCTGGGGTAGTCATGGTGACTGTAATGACTAGATATTCCATTGCATCATCTTGTAAAGTCCCACAGGTTTTACACCCAGCCTATTTTGCCTCATCCATGTCATGTTTGTTATTTACCCCCTTTCCAATTATTGTCATGATTCAACTTGTTTAGTATGAAGCCCTAATCCTAGTCTTTGATAAACTGGTCTGGTAACACATATAAGGAAGGATGGTAAAAGTTCTCCACTTGACCTACATACAGCGTTTGAAGTGGAGGACATATTTCTCCAACTCATCTTCACAGTCTGAAGTTAATCACTTGTGAATCAAGGGCTCTTCACTACTGTCCACACCACTGCCATTGTATGAGAACTTTCATGATCAACAGTGAGTATATAAAAAATGCAGGGAAATACACAGGTGAATTATTTTAATTATTTTTCACCCCTCTCTTCCTTTATTGTGACTCAGAAGCTTTGTGGTGAATTATCTAGACAATATATTTAATGTGTGTGTGGGTGTGTAAAGTTTATAACCAGTTATGTTTGTATAATGTGTATAGAGTTTACGTGTAGTATGTGGAGAATGACTATAATGTTCATTTAGATGGGCAGTATATGCAGAATGATTCACAATAGTAAATGATAAGGTTGGAACCATTTTAGTATATCCTTTTAAATGCACTTCATTCTAGCACTTCCTTGTCATTTATAGTTGGATTCTAAAAGGCATTCTCAATCTTGTGCAAAAATAACTAAGCATGTAATCCTCTATCCATATCTTCTTTCTCCTCAACCATGGCGTATTAGATTCAAGTCCTCAAATATCATCACTTGCTACTGTACATTAACCATTTGAGTGACAGAGGTATCCAATGCATTGCATACCTCTCTGCCATTCTAAGGGTTAAGACAGAGAAGATGCTGTGGCAGCACTTACAAACAGATAACATGAAGCGGCTTCTTCAGATCATTTTTTGCCTTAAAAATATCAAGGTGGATCAACTGGATCTAACAGGTCAGTGTCATTAGCCAATTGCTGCATGAATCTCTATCGAAACAGTAATTATCTTTCCTGATGCCAGAGCTTCTCAGGTTGTACTTTGGCTCCTCATTTCAGTTACAGTATTAGCCATAGTCCTAAGAGCCGAAAGAGTGGTATGGATTCCATTTTAGCATAGTATGTCTCCTGATGCTACATTTTTAGCTTTTTAAATGTTCTTGAATATAACCTTGATCCATTGCATTGCTGCACACATAGGAAGTTGTACTCCTAAATAAGCATAATTTTCCAATTTAAACATTGTTATCAAAATAGTCATAGAAAGAGAGAGCTGAAAAAGCTCACATATGTCTCATAGATGTATCTCCCAAATATCCAGAACCTGAAATTCAGCAGTTGTTATGGAAACTTCAACCTAACTGAGGTGAATCAGAAATGTGTTGTATCTCTCAATTACAAGAAGTAAAGCAAGACACAGTAAATTAAGGTTAGGACTTGCCAAAAATAATGTAGAGTGCCTGGATGTGGTGGTAAACTTAGAATACAATGGCCATATTATGAAACTAAAACCTTAAATGTAATACATTATTACATGCAGGTAATATGCTACAGTATAAAGTGTTAATATTGAATAAATATGGATGTGCATCAACATTCTGTGTTTTTACTTTTACATTGCTATTTTGATGTGAACTATTAAATATTGCACCAAAGTAGATGTCAGATGTTACAAATTGCCAGAGGTCATTGTTTACAGTTGTGGAGGGTCCATTGTTTGCAATGAAAACTTTTGAAAATGAAAGTGTATTCAACATATGCACTTTTGAGCTGTCCAAAGGTTCAATTGGTCTTACAAATGGTCAGGACTTTTAATGATCGGTGCCTGACACACTGTCAAGTAGGGATGGGTGAAAATGTTTGCCTCAAACTGAAATCAGTGAAAAATGGCACTTTCTGCTTGGTGAAAAATTTTGCACGAAAACTGCAGTTTTTCCCACTGTTTTTGCATAGATCATTGCATTGAAAACAGTGGGTACAAACATTTTTCTCCACCACCCAAAAGTTTTCTACAGTCATGTAAAAGGCTGTCAGGCTCTCACAGCATGACATTTTGTGTTTGTGAGAGGAGAGACTCAGTCTGCCCTTTAAGCCCCTCCTCAGGAAGTAAGTAGGAGGAGCAGCTCAGAGGGAGAAAGTAGGTAGGAGGAGACTACAGGAAACAAACACATAAAACAGAAGCCTGCTGCGTGCTTGAAGCCTCGCGCCTGCAGATGACGCTGAAACCAAGGTAAGCTGTAACAGTTTTTAGGGAGTCATTTAGGTAGGACATTTGTTCTCTGTAGTACGGGAGTCTGGGGGCACAATGGGGAGAAGAACGGAGGACCCAAAATTTGGTGTGACTGACTGGCAAGACGCACGCAGCTGGGGTCCAAATTGCTTGCTGATTTTACTTTTATTGTCTCTGTGCTGGGGAAGTCTGGGGAAAGAAGTTGTTGATTTTGTTTTTAGTTATATATATATTTTTTGGACTAACTGTGATAAGATATGGTGGACAACTTAAAAACAATAAATAAAAAGCGTTAGTGAAAAAAACAACTGCAGCAATGGTTGCTGCAGCATGTGTAATAAATGATGATGATCCCTCTCCTTCCGGAGTGGATGCAGTGTGTCAAGGTCCCACCAATCTCATCACACCAGTCCCCCAACACCACTGCCATACACATCTGCCACATTGTAGGTAGTACTTTCTTTTTTTTAATCACTTGACATTATCATGAATATGTGTCAGTGTCACTTAATCAGGAAGTAAGTGTTGTGGGCAAAGGACAAAGGCATTCTGCATGCTAACACATTTTTCAAGGTATATGTTGCTGTAGAACTCACAGCTTTGACTTCCAGCTACTTATTCCTCATATTGCCCCCCATCAGCTACAACTTGCCCCCCATCAGCTCCATGTTACCCTCACATTGCCCTCCATCAGCTCCACATTGCCCCCACCATCTCCAAATTGCCCCCCATCAGCTCCACATTGCCCCCACCATCTCCAAATTGCCCCACATCAGCTGTGCATTGCCCCCACCATCTCCATGTTGGCCTCACATTGCCCCCCTTCGGCTCCAACTTGCCCCCACCATCTCCATGTTGCCCTCACATTGCCTCCTCCCCATTGTCTGTTTCCTTCCTCCCCCCATTGTCTGTTTCCTACCTCCCTAGCAGGAGATTTGTTGCCTGTGCCTCTTTTGGCACAGTCCTGTAAGTGCTGGAGCTCCTGCGCGGTCTCCTATTCAGGAATGTAGAGCGCTGGGAGATGATATCATCTCCCAGCGCTCTGCATTCCTAAAGAGCCGACGAGGGAGCGCAGCACTTACAGGACTGTGCCAAAGGAGGCACAGACCTGTCCTGCCAGGGTGGTAGGAAATAGACAATGGGGGTGCAATGCGAGGGTGACATGGAGTGGGTGCCGGTGCAGCCAGCAAGGTGATTAGTTTTGGGGTTTTTCTTTAAATAAAATAAAATAAAAAAAAAAAGAATCCCAATTGGCAGGCACCCCTCGGTGACGTGTGCCTGTAGGCAGGTGCCTACTTTGCCTTATGGCAAATCCGGCCCTGGCTCCATTTTGAGGGATTTTGAACAAAGACTGCCTTTATATATGGGCAGTCTCTATTCAAAAGGACTCACAGCTATTGGCTGGGATATGTGCTTATGCAACTCTGGCACTCTACGGATGAAATTATGCATAGATCCTCGGGTTCTTTTCATGGCATATTTATTTATGGCTCTCTTTTTTTTTTTACAGGTAGATGAAAAGACAGAAGAATGAAGATGGACCCCAAGAAGAAAGAAAATGAAGAGAGAAGAAAGAAGGTGTAGGAAGATGACAGTAGTTGACCATGGTATTGAAGACCCCGCTGGACATCAGGATTAATGGTAAGTACTTTGCAGGGGCTGTTGCTTTCTACCATAGTCAGGTTAACCCTATGAGTGCCAGTGAGGTAAGAATACCCCCACTGGCACTCATTGAGTTAATTCTGCTAACACTGGACACAGTTCGGGATTGCTTCAGATGTATTATATCAATACATTCACTGGGGACTTTTTTTTTTTTTTAACACATTCAATAGATGTGTCGGCACGTTTAAAGATGTGTTAAGGGACTCTGCACCCAAAAAAACTGGGTGAAGATTTTCCCACTATAAAGTGGGCCCCTTAGCGCATTTTACCGCTAACACAGTCAATTGAATTCCATATTACACCATTTGGAGTATGTTTCTATGGGGTCGAAATGCAGACAGGTGTTTTTTCTTACTGTGGACAACTGAATTGAGGCCTTTGTATGATGGCTTGAATACAAAAAAGCTAATTTTTTCAAGCAACTTTCTTTCCTGCATCCAACTTAGACCTGTGATATAACACAGAGTAGAAGTTCTACCTGCTGGGATCATTATTCATGGTAAATCAAGAAAAAAAAATAAAATAAAAAAAATAATAATTATATATATATATATATATATATATATATATATATATATCTATATATATATATATATACTTGAACACTGCTGTTGACTTCTTACATTTATTTTAACTTTGCAGGCTTTGGAAGAATATTGTCATTTGTTTGTATTATCTAAAATGTATTGTTATTGTTTTACTAACACCTCATACTAAAAAATTAATGTCCTGCAGAACACAGGTAATCTCACTGTCATCAGATGAAACATTGTTTAATCAATTCTAGAGAAGAAGTAAGCAATATACAGTTATACTGCATATTCTGATATAATAAGATGGTGCATAGCTATATTCAGTAAAAATCATATACTGTATGTGTCTGCATAAACTGACAAGAAAAGTGTGATGCACATCAAATGACTAAAATCCTAGTCACAATCCTGCCGAGCTAGCTAGTGAATAGAATTCTAGAGAGGCAGAAATACTATTTATAGCTATAATGTGAAAATGAGTCATCCTCATGAGCCACTTAGATAATGCACTTTCTTAGAAAACCAATGGAAAAATTTTAATTCATGAAGACTCAAGGGCATTGCTTAATTTTCACTAGAACATGATAAAACATATGTAAAAATAATAAATATTTTATATATACTAGCACTAATAGTACAGCATAGCCCATGCATTAACAACCCGGCCTGGAAACACACACAGACACACACATGTGTTTGCAGCAGTGAGGTGTGCAACATATGGTCTTGAATGCAATGAATACATCTCCAGCATTGAAGGAGCGGATTCCCCCTCCCACCCCTTTTACCTAGTGTAAGCTATCTCTTCTCAGATGTGGAATCTGGTTGCTATACCAGACAGCTCACAGCAGGGGACAATCTTCTTACTATAAGAACAATGAACACCCTGCCCCCATGACAAGTTTTTCAGGTTTTTCTCTTATCTTAATTGAAGATTGTCCCTCTCTGCAATCCACTTGAACACACCCTGCTGCTCTGGCTGAGCAGTGTTACATCAGTAAAAGGGGCAGGAGGGGGACACTTTATCATTCAATTACTCTTGAACTACAACTCTGACAGAATTGAAATAATACTCTCCAAGGTCCAAATACTATGATGATTAATTAGAGCTGCTTTTATTATGAAACATTACTATCCCTTTAAGGTTACAAAGAGAAGTATGGAGAGTCAAATTATGATGAAATTATCAAATTTGTTGGTATATAGAGGCCACAAAAATCAGTTGTTGTTAGAAACGTGCAAAGAAGGCCTTCATCCTGCAATGGACTGACAACAGCTGAAGAATATGATATTATATATATATGTGTGTGTATGTGTATGTATTTCAGGTATACTCAGTCTAGGATACTCCTTAATCTTGTAAAAGACAGCACACTAGACAAGTAGTCTGGTTTTACCAGATGGACTTATACATATTAATTTCAAATAAGTCCATTCACCATTGGATTTCCCTGACTGGATTAGGCACCGTAACTGTGTTACAGATATACAGAAACATCGTAATCTTGAACATGAAGAGATTCCCATGAACATGAGTCCTATGGACTTTTTTGTGTGTCATATATATGGATAGAGATAGCTTTCATCAACAATATTCAAGCAAAAGATTTACTCACTCATCAGGTGGTATAGACAAGCCAAATATTTTTGGTTTGGGACTAGGGGTGGATGAAAGCTCTAGCTCTGTTCCCGCGAGAAATTCAGCAAAAACAATGTTGTTGTCCGATTTTTCGCAGGAAAATCAGCTTTAAAACCAGCAATTACAATCTTCTCATTTTTCGCCCATTGGCCAAAATTCTTCACCATTTTTTCAATGGCTAGAAAGTTTCTGCTCATTGATTTCTCTATAAAAACAATAGAAGCAGCTACAAAGTGAGGTAGACGTGCTGTGCTGTTCTGCTGTGATCTTTTGGAATAATTGAGGCAGGAGATGCTCATAGTGATTGCTATCACTATGAGATGCTCATAGTGACTGCTATCACTAGCAATCAACTAGCAGTCAGGGAAGCCCATTCCATTCCTCTGGGCTTGGGAGTCCCCTTCCCTTCACTACAGTGTCCAAGTGGAACATGATCCTGAGGAGGCCAGAACTGTTGGGGGAAAGAAGGCTCATAAATAATAATACCACCATCAGCATCAAGAGCACAGATCATCTGCCTGTGCCTGCTGTTACTGCTGCCAGTCTGCCTTCTTTAAGTCACCAAGAAATGACAAGTGTGACATTAGGGGACCCTCTGCTACACTGCTCATCACCTCCTCCAAGCAGCAGTGATGATGATGCTGGAGAAGCTGGGGTGCAAGGGACATTGATGGCCTTTTTAGCAGAAACTAGGAAGGAATGGGAGACAGGAATGAGGATGGGCATCACCACCACCACTAGCAATTAGCTTTTGGAATTTGCAGAATTTCCAACTGCTTTAATTCCTTCTGCTGCTGAGTTGCAAGGGCAGCAGGATGCTGAGGAGCTAGCTAGTGTGCCACAGACCACCATGTGCACAGTGGTAAATGGGTTAATAAGTGATACTGGACTAGGACAGGGGAGGCTCATAGTGACTGTTATCACTATGAGAAAGTTTAAAAATAGTAAAAGGAGGAACTTGAAGCACCCTTATGTGTCCACTGAGTCTGAGGAGGAGGAGGAAGTGAGCAATACTGAACCAATGCTGTCCAGTCCCCATAAATCACCCCTAGGGATCTTGGGGAATTTAATGGGAAGGGAGGAAGAAAAGGGTAGTACTAGTGAGAGCAGGACAGGTCAGCTGCCTGTGCCTGCTGCAAGGCGTGCTGCCCCTCCTGCCACCATTGCTGTGCCTGCTGCCACTTGTGCTGTGCCTGCTGTCAGATGTGCTCCCCTTGCTAATGCTACCACCATTGCTGTGCCTACTGTCAGACATGCTGCCCCTGATGTCACTAGTGCTTTGCCTGCTGTCAGACCTGCTGCCCCTGCTGCCACCAGTGCTGTGCCTGCTGACAGTGCTGAACCTGATGCTACCAATACTGTGCCTGCTGTCAGAAGTGCTGCTCCTGCTGCCACCAGTGCCGAACCTGCTGGTAGTGTATCTTGTAATACTCTGGAGGGGGGAAGGAGAAGATGATGGCAGTTGTGGCAGCAGGTGACCCTAAGTCACACTAGCCATCCCCAAGCAGTCCCGCCAGTGCTAGTACTACTACTACTAAGAAGGTCCAGCAGCTTTTTAGTGTTAGGAGTGAAGGAGGGGGTACTCAATATCCTCATATTGCTAGTGACTGTGAGGAGGAAGATGCTGCGGCTGAACTTGATTTGGTTGGTGTTAGTAGCAGTAGTAATGCTGAAGCAGCAGGTGGGACTAGTGTTAGGGTAGTGGTAGGGGAAGCAATTGAGAGCATCTAGACTAGCGGTCAAGGGAGCCCACACCATTCCTCTGGCTATGGGAGTCCCTTTCCCTTCACTACAGTGTCCAAGTGGAATATGATCCTGAAGAGGCCAGAACTGGTGTTGGGGGACAGCAGGCACAGAATTAATACCACCACCACCAGCAGGAGCACAGATCAGCTGCCTGTGCCTGCTGCTACTGCTGCCAGTCTGCCTTCTTCAGGTCAAAAAGAAATGCCAGGTGTGACATTAGGGGACCCTCAGTCACATTGCTTGTCACCTCCAAGCAGCAGTGCAATGTCTGTAATAGAGCAGCAGCAGCACGTAGGGAGTGGGACTAGTGGTGGTGGTGGTAGTGATGATGCTGGAGAAGCTGGGGTGGAAGAGACATTGATGGCCTTTTTAGCAGAAACTGAGAAGAAATAGTAGACAGGGATGAGGATGGGCATCACCACCACCAACACCACCACTAACAGTGATCTTTTTAAATTTGCAACCGCTCTAATTCCTGCTGCTGGTGAGATGCAAGGATATCAGGATGCTGAGGAGCAAGCTAGTGTGCCACAGACCACCATAGACACAGTGGGAATGGGGTCAACAAGTGATGCGGGACTAGGACAGATTCCTCTTGCCATCAGCAGCAATACTCCTGGTCCTAGTTGCAGTGCTGATTCTGAGGCAGTAGCAGCAACAGCAGCAACATCATCCTCTGCCCCAGACAGTGAAAGGGAATGGAGAGGACAAGAAGAAAGAGACCATTCTTCTCCAGCTGTTTCCTATCCCTTCCCCTTGTAGTCATGGGTGCTGGACTATTTTTCTGTTGGGGCAGGCACAGTGCAGTAATCACCAATGGCACTGTGCACAATTTGAGACAAGTCAGTGAGAAGAGGAAAGGAGGGAACACACCTTGGCACAAGTGCCCTAATATCACACATAAAACACAGACACCATGACATTTATGTCAAATAAGTTAAAGCCAATCACCCACCACAGAAATCAAGCACTGCTGTTGCTGTACCCCCTGACTCTCCAGAAAGGCAAAAAGAGGTGAGGCAAAGATCAAAGAGGAGGAAGAGTAGAGAAACCCAGGCAGAGACTGGAAGTTCCATGACGAGTGAAACAACTAGCTCACCATCAACATCACCTTCTTCCTCTAGGGTAACTACATCTTCTGCAAATCCACCTCATTCATCGTTACCTCCCCCGCCAAATGAAAGCCACTCTTTTGATATTAGGATGTGGCAGTTCGTCTCCACCCATTGCATACTGTGTTGCACTGACCACACATGCCATTGTGGTGGAGGAGGATTGCAAGCAGGGCGTCCAGCGGCATCTGAGGAGATTCTATCCCTCAGAATATGCTAAGATGGTGGCAGGGAGGGTTCATCATTTCTATTAAACTGTCAGTAAGTTGTCATGTATCCTTAGAGGGTTCTGTACAAGGGGTATAGTGACAGCTGCAGTATTTTTTGTTCTGGTTTCATGGTGTTTGGATACAGTTGTGCCCCCAGATGTTATTCACCACACACACTGTGCACATTGCAGTTGCTGATGAGAGGCACAGTTCCTGATCTCAAGGGAAACATTTATATTCGATTAATAACTAACCCATTATTTTGGAGGAGGAGCAGGTGAAGAAGAATTATTGGCCAAATTCTTCTTTTCTCCACATATACTGAGGGCTACTTATTGTGCTACTACTGCCTCAGGTGCATCACTGGAGCTAGTAGTGGCAAGTGGAACCTTCATCATCCATCACACATGTTTCTGCTGTTGTTGATCCCATTCCCTTTCAGCTGCCTAATCATCCTGCTGCTTAAACAACTCAGCAGCAAGTACAGCAGTCACAAATTCTGCATCTACATCAGGGCATTTGAAAATGGCCAGAGGCCACCGGCCAACAGGACATCACTTGCTGGCACTAGGGCATTTTTGTTTGTTTTTTTTCTCAGGGCTTGTGCTCAAAAAAAAAAAAAAAAAAAAAAGCATAGTCCTGGGTTTGTTACTAAGCCTAAGGTCTACAAATCAATGTTTCCTTAGGGCTTGGGCCTCTAACAACAAATCTAACAAATCATACTCTACAAAATACTCTGTTAAGTCCACCCCAGTGGCAGCTTGTGCCAAACAAGCTTAAGTCATACAAATCAATGTTTCCTCAGGGCTTGGGCCTCTAACAACAAATCTAACAAATCATACTCTACAAAATACTCTGTTAAGTCCACCCCAGTGGCAGCTTATGTCAGGGGGGTCCTGTCTTTATCGCTTTACATAGAAATGTCTTATTTTATTTATTTATTTATTTATTTATTTACTGTCCCTCCAATACCAGTCAAGAACCCCCAAAACAAATTTCCTGTTCAACTTATTAATTCCCCAGAATCCACCCGCCAACACAGGCACCCTCTTCAGACTCCTTTTATGCCATGTCTTATCAAGTTTTTGAATTTTATTTAGGATTTATTTTTTATTAAATGCCCCCCAATCAGAGTAAATAACCCCTCCCAAAAAAAGTCCCTGTTCAACTGATTATTTCCCCACATTCCACTTTTATACTATGACTTTTGAAAATAAAATAATATTTGCTATGTGTTGTGTATAAATTCAATGTTCCCACTGATTTCAATGGAATGAGCTAGGCAAAAAAAAAAAGCATAAAAATGGCACTATTCGCGGGAAATTATTCATGAAGCAGGAAGTGCCATTATTCACCAAATTCAGCTTGAGGCGAAAATTTTCCCCAACCCCTAGTTGCTAGACATGTTTGAAGCACCAGAATAATAATCCCAGCAGATTAAAAGTTTATGCTATTGATTTTACTTTACTTAGGAAGGAAATAGATTACTTTTTGCCCTCAAACCTGAATCTCCAGGAATGTTAAATGAGGAGTTTTTTTTACAGAATTTGAGTTGGCTAATCAAGAGATAAATTTCATTACTCACTCTCAGGAATTACAGGAATGTGTTTATAATTCATCACTGTTTAGTCTATTGTTTACTTATCCGACTTGTTCAGTCAAGTAATTACTTGCTTCACTAACTGTCATGAACACATCAATATGGTCATTATTGTTTAGTATAGTGCTTATCTCTTTTGGACCTGGAGGTACTTCATTGGCTGAAGCTAAAAATGGCTCTGATGACATTGTAAAGAAAGGTCCATATATATGTGCAGCACAAAACCATTATGACATCCCCGTTGAAGAATTTACCTACTGATTCCCAGTTGGAACCATAAACCTGTCTTTTCTGTAAACACTGTTCTATTTGATTTGCTGATATTGGAAACTGTCTTTATGCATTGATTTGTATGGCATGATGTTCATATTTTTTGTTTTTTGCTACCTGTGATTTCTTGATTAATTGAATACCTCATATATGCACCTTACATGTCTTATTGCTTTTAGGGACCTGGGTCTCCTCATTGTGGGTGGTCTCATTAGAACATCTTCAGTTACTCTTTACAGTTACGTATTTCAATGAAAAATTAAAACTGCCGAATATTATAATGGTGACGAAAGCCTTTTACACTAATCAAATGTCCTTTAAACATGGTATGTTTAATTGACGTGTTTTTTTTAGATTTCCTTTCACAATTTTATATTATTGCAAAGTTAGTGATGTTACATGGCAGCTGATAAATTATGAATTAATTTATCTACAAATTTATCCACAGACTTCAGAGAGGATCTACTTGATAAAATAAGTTGTAAAAAGTATAGGATACAATAGAATTTAGGCCAATATTAGGCCTAAAGTATATTGTAGTTGAAATGTGTTATTGGCTTGTTTTATCTAACAGATTCCCATTAAAGTTTAAGGAGAAAGGTGTAAATAAAACCATTCATAATGTTATCAACTGCAATATAACCCTGGATAGCAGCATGCTATTTTACATTGCCATTTGGATTGATACGTACATTTATTACATTAAAATAAATTAATAAATATTTTGCAGAATGAATAGCAAAGAAAGTGGGGGACTAAGCCCGGTTTATGAAGTGCTTATACCTTATACCTAAGAATTCCACAGCATTTCATTGGGTGGTTGTTGCAGAAAGCAAACGTTTAGCAATTCTGGGCAAACCAACTGCACCATAGGGGACAAATACATAAAACAATAATAAAAAATTAAAACCAGGGTTGCATACACTTATCTTCAAACAGTAAAACTCCAACCATGATAAAATCAGTAAATATGTATTCAGGTTCAAGAACTAAAAGCATCTTATCCATAATGCAAACAGAAGAAACACACTGAATGGAGACTTATGGAGTTGTCAAGAAACAAGTGGTGTGTGGGATCAGATCAATGCATTTTGCACCTCAGTGGTGCTTAATCATGATCAAATGACAATTCACAATTATTTAAAAGGGGCAATTAAGCACTTGAATGCTGAAGAGACTTACAACTAACTGGAGACCTCTTTAGAATTCAAGGAGTTTACAGACCATTTTAAATCATTAGGAATTTAATTTGGCCTCTATGATGCAATTAATTTGCTCTATAATTGCTCTTTTTAGCTTTCCTCATATGGCCCTACATTTCCTTTATTTTAAAATTCACACAAAAATGCCTATGTTTGGTTCATTTGCTTTCAACTGCTCTGTGATCCTCTGGCAGATGTAACTTCCTTCAGTCCTGATGACCTCTTTTCCCTTTATAGATTGCTGCCTGGGACATCTGAACTTAAGCACTGGGACAGATTAAATTCCCTGATATTTGAATGTTTAAATATAGAAATACATATTAGGTTTTACATCTTACATTTTCTGTCTTACATTTTTCTCTTTTCTTTATCAGTTGTCTGACACTGAATACAGAAACACTTGTCTAAGGATTTTTGCTAAAATTTTACTTTATGTCACTTTCCATTTGTAACCTTTTAACAATTTCTGTTCAGAAATGATAAGCTGTGATACTCTGCCTACACTAAATATTCCCCCACCTACTGTGTATGTTAAACTTCCTTTCTACAGATTACCTGCAGCTCTGGAAAGGAACTTATTTCTCCAAATGCTGATTTGTGGACTAGATTTATTATGTGATGAGAAATTGCTCAAGTCAGAAAATGCTCTGTGGTTCATGTGCTATTTTGTTAATCTTAGTGAGCAAAAGAATTGGAGAGTATGCACGAATGGGTTTACCAGGTAGGAAGAAAAGCTTCAAAACCAGGGGGGAGCAACCGGAGGCCTTCATGCTATGGTGGACTACAACTCCCATGATCCACAGCCAGCTTTTGATTATGGAAATTGTAGTCCACAAAAGCTGGAATTCCCATTAATGCATTTATGAGACATCTATTATTAACAGTCCTTTATTTTTGAATATGTAGTAAGTAAACTACAGTGTGTGCTGAAGTATCCTATATAATAATTCACTAAATGTGTGTTTGTCAGAAGCCGTCACACGCAGTAGAGACTGCCCGCACCACGGCTGATAACAGAGTGGGGCTCCGAATTCAGATCGTAGTCGGTGCACAGAGAGGACTACAGTCTGAATTCGGAGCGCCCAGCTCCTTATCAGCCGCGGAGCGGGCAGTCTCTACTGTGCATGACTGCACCACGGCTGTTGCTGGGTGGCACTGTGGCCTGTGTACACGGGCTCTCCAACTAGTTATAAATAAAACAATGTGTTATGGCTAATGCAGTACCCAGTATGAATAAATACTGTCAATTGTGTAAGTCTCTTTAGGCCCAGGGGCAATGCAGTAAGATGAAATATAGGCAAAAAAAACTCTTCAATGAGATAAGCTGTCCATTGTGCATGCTGTCCTATGAAGCCCACTCACTATGATTTGAGAAATCATATTGCGTAGCCCCCACAGAAAAACAAAGAATTTGGAGAGTCTATCTCAATGGAGAATTTATATAGAAGTTCAGATAGCTCCTCTTTATCTGACTTGCGTTCTGCAAGGTTGAGAACACAAACATTTTGTTCTTTATCTATTGTTGTTTAATTTAAATGTCCTGTCTTTTTCAGTGGAGAGTTTATCTCACTTTTATCACATTTTATGCATATCCCCATACTGTACATTAGAACATCAGTGTTATTAGGTTAGTGTTCATTTTAAGTTTTTCAGATTAGGGTTCACATTAGGGTGATTTAGTTGTTGAATAAAAGTAGATTTAGAGTACTAACCTTACATATGTAAGGAATACAGTGATCATTATTGTTCACTAAAATTATGGATGTACTTATACACTGTAGTTTCATTAGTAAATAGACACCATTATCCACTCAGCACTATATTGTGTTGTATAATGTCAATCTTCTAACAGTCAAACAGTAGACATATAACATACACTTGTAAGGGATCACACTTTTAATGGACCTTGGAGATCTACTTCTTCTTCCATAGAATAGTTCAGTTTTTGGTTTGACTTGCCCCAGTTATCTCTAGATCTTCTCATATAAAGACCTGCTGCAGTTAGTCTTTTTAAAGGTCATGTGACTTTTGTTGAAAATTCTAAGGAAGGACAAAAAGTAAACAAAATGATCTCACAATAAGGAAATGTTTTAAAAAGAACTGGTGTAATCTGTGTAACACAACAGCACAATAGGGTACAGACACAAATCTCTCCCCTGTGAACAAGTGGAGGAGACTCCAGGGTTGTCTGCTGTCCAACCCTCCATGTTATTGCAGTTTGACTCCACCTTCATTGCTAATGCACGTATGACAATTTTTGTCTCCATCGCCAAGAAGATGTGCTTGCCACACATTGCCAGACACACATCACCACAGCATAGGCCTTTAGTGTATATGCCCCATGTCTCCCAGTGGAGTAGATAAGGATACATCAGTGCTTAAACTGTCCAGGTTCTAAAGTGTAAAACTGACAAATCAACAAAAGTGTAGAGAAAACATTCCACACCCTATAACATATTTACATATATCTTGGTATTTATGTACATAGATGGAGAGTTTTGTGACAGGACCTAGTACATTGTCACTTTATGCATTACAACAATGGCAGTGAGCAAAAGCAGTCATGAAGTATACAGTGTCCATATGCTCAATAAATAACAAAAGCCATGCATGTAGACAGCATATATAAATTGTTTTACATATATAAACACAATACAACACTTTATATAGGCACAAGTAAAAAAGGTAAATGCCATAAATAAATTTTTATCATTGTCCATTTTTGAACATACCCTAAAGTGAAGTACACTACACTTAGTATCAACTCACCGAAATGGGATAATTCTGCAATAATAAAATTCAAACATAAATATGGGATTGTGTTGGTAAAAATATACTGCCATTTACTATAATGACAGTTCCATATATGGATTTCTTCTAAATGTTTCTCAACACATACATGCTTACATATATTTCTAGCATCAAAGGGGTTTTCCATTGCCTACCTGATTCTCAGCATCTGTGTTCTTCCCACTTTATCTTGTACTATGTATGATGGTGTGGGCAATTTGGTGCACAGGCAAGTTGAACATCTCCTCTTACTCAGAACTTCTTTCTTCGTGGCTTGTGGTCTTGCAGGTTTCTAACTGCATTTCTTTTACCCACTTGCACATAGTTTCATTGCTGAGAACTTGGTTCTTATCTTCTGTATTGATTTCCTAGTTTCTGACTTCAGCTTGTTATTCTGATTCCACTTGAACTGTGCCTGTGCTTTGTCTCCGGGTTTACTCTTGTACATACTCTGTCTTGACCTTTCAGCCTGAACCCGACTCTGCTTTTGGATTGCAATTTAGTTTGACACTTTTTGGCTCTGTGTATTTCCAACACCTCTGCTTCTCCTTGGGTTGCACGTGTGTCATCCTGGTATGGCCGTGGGTCAACTAAGGTCAGATATTCAACCTTGCAGTAGACTTCTTTACTTTGCTACTGAGCCACAGCAAGGATACTCCAACAACCGACTACACTTATAACTTTGTTCTTTAGTAGCATATCTAAACTTTGGTTTGTAAAGGTATCCCTAATCTTGTTTGAGTTGCCTGACATCAGTGCCCAGCCCTGTCTACCTGTGACTGTACAACTAAGCCATTCCAATTGATCCCTTGCTTTGAAGATCAGCCATCACTTGAACTGCATTCACAAGTGATGGCTGATATTCAAGGGGTATGGCACAGCTTCATGTAAAGTTTTCAGGAACTCCAGTCTTTGAGTCTCCTGTGGTGTCCCATCTTCATCCTTCTACTGATCTAGAATCTCTGTTGCCATAACTTCCAGGACCTCTTCCTGTTAATTTTTCTGTTAACAGAAGAATGTTTCAGGATATTACAAACTTCTGTAATTCACCATTCTCTCTTAAACTGCAGACCTTTCATTTCAAGTAGATTCAAATCCACACAGTTCTATGCTACTTTCTGGTGAACCAAGGCAACAGTCCCCAAATTCTGATTGTGGTCTATAGATACATTATGGAGCAAACCAGCTCTCAAGTACTAGACTCTCAGACAATCAGAAAGATGAATTGGCATGTGTGTGAATTCCAGAATCTCTATAAGACCCTATAGCTCTTGTGATCTAATCGACCATAAACTGTGAGAGTTCAGTCGTAACTCCCAGTTTGGAGTCCCAAGTCCAGCTGCCCCTTAGAGAACTCCTGAACACTTGCAGGTTGGTGTCAGGAGGTACAACGACCGAACCTGGAGAACCTGGAGAGCGATGCTAAAGAGTGTATGTAGTTCTGGTGCAATGCCAGTCATACCTATCCCTTGCTTTGGCCAAAGCCAGATAAAAGTGGTGGTTGTGAAGCCAGATGTCTGATCCCAGGTTGAGCTAAGAACCTGACCTGGATGGGAGCACTGGGAGCACGGAAGACTACTGCTGGTTCTGAGGACAATAGGGCTATACAACATATGCAGCAACCTGCAAGCAATCCCTTGGCAGACTGGAATTGTTCTAACTTGAAAGTAGACTGAGACTGCTCATTACTGGACAAGAGAGCAATAGGGTATTGCCCTTCACAGACAGCAGGATTAGACTGCTCAGTATTCAACAAGAGAGCAATAGGGTATTGCCCTTCACAGACAGGAGGCTGAGGCTGCTCAAGATTCAACAAGAGAGCAATATGGTATTGCCCTTCACAGGTATCCAGCTGAGACTGCTCAGAATTAGACCTGAGCAATATGGGATAGCCCTTCACCAACAGCAGGATAAGATTGCTCGTAGTCGGCAAGTCAGAGTTAATCCTCTGATGAAATTCAAACACAGGACGAATTGAACACAACAGATATAGCGAGTGTTATGATTTGAACTAATACTGCAAGGGCTATAGATCTTCAACCAAGATTTGAAACAAATCCGACAAATATAACAAGTGATATGGATTTCCAACCACAGCTCAAAACTAATAAGACTAAGGTAGTTAGTGCTCGAACCACTGCAGAGAAGGAGAAACAAAGGAATGAGCTGGCTACAACCGCCACCAAGGGACTAACCTTCACTCATCCAACTCTTACCCAGTACAGGAGGATTCAACTTGGAACTAGGGTAGAGTAAGGACAGGAAAGAGGAAAGTGCTCACACCGACATATATAGACCACAAGGCCAGGGCAAGGGAAGCTAGTCGGATACCCCAATACAGGGTGAGATGGGACTGCAGGCAAATACTGCAAGCCAAGCTTTGAACCATACGGCAGTGGGGAACTGTTAGGCTGAATAGGCTGAGGCAGCACAAAGAGAAATGGAGTACCAAGTCAAAGCCAGACAGTGGGGTACAGACTGACACAACTTTCCTGGAGGAACAGCTCCTACCGCCTGGTTCTAAGGCAAAAGCAAAGACTATGAGTAGGGGAATGAGCATGACCATCCTAGGCATGGAGATACAGGGAACAAATGTACCTGACAATGTGGCTGGGATTGAACAGAAGGAAGCAAAAGTCAGAGCAAGCCAAGGTCAACAGGAGCATAGGGTGTGTGAGAGGTAAACAAGATCGTAGTCAGTAAACGATAGCCAGAGAACATACAGCCTGGAAGACAATGCAAAGAAACACAAGCCAAGATTGAAGATGAGAAGTAATCAGGTCAATCACAAACAAAACTCAAATAATCAGGCAAAGGTCTGCTCTAAACCAGCCATAAAAAGTCTCAGGCACCAATCAGAATGCACAAAGGAGCTAAGAAAGTATGGTGGGGAAAATGGTTCAAACCACAAAAGAAGCAAAACAGGGAGCATGACGATCGGCTGTCAAGGGCTGCACTATCTGATGAACAGAGTTCACTCAGGTACTCTTTGAATCTATACTTATACTGAGGAGGAGAGGATTATCTTCTGAGATCATGTCAACAACAAGATAACCTGGAATCTTCTTTAGGATTCTTCTGAGACTGATCTTAGTTCTGCCACCCTTCTCTTCTCATGGTTTTTGCCATTGTAAAACAGGGCTTGAGAATCTTTCAAGCTCAAGTCCTCATTAATTCAGGAACAAAATGAATTGACTTGTGGTTTGCCATCTCACTTTCTCTGCCCATGGTCCAACAGACATTTCCTTTACAGATCGAAGTATTTGATGGCACTGTGACATCTGTGAATTTTTCTGTCAATAAATACTGTGAAATGGGCCTCCCCTAGGTACAGCATCAGAAATCCTAGGGTACACTGGATTAATAGTCAGGCCTTATTTCTATTCATGTATTGTCATCATCATGTTTTTCCTTTGATTGATAAGTCTAAGAAGGAGGTTCATTTTCATCTGTCCTCGCAGAAAATTCCATGGAACCAGATATCTACAGAGAATTTGCTGATATTTTCTGTATAAGGAACACGTCCATCTTCCTCTTCACTACTTATATGACTGTTCAAGCCAATTCCATTATGTTACATCTACCCTCTCACTGAATCTGAATTGTAGTGTCTAAGGGATTACCTTCCAGAGAACCTTAAAGTTTTATCTGGTCTGCCTCTCCCTCAAGTAGGAATTTCAAAACAGGATGGTTCATTAAAGGGATAGTAATACTTAAAATGTAAAAAAAAAATATGTTGTAGGGTTTATCCCCCTGAGTACTAGGGTACTCCCACTGCTGAAAGTTGTTTTATTCAAAAGTTATTATAGCTCAAAGTTGAATTTTTTAGGTGCAATATCATAGTGGCCTGAAATTGTACAGTGGCGTTGTTGCTACACCATCCTATGGAGATTTATGGTCCCGGGAGCAGAGCTCTCAATAGGATGATGTATCAACAGCACCACTGTACAGTTTCAGGCCACTGAGATATTGCACCTAAAAAATTCAAGTTTGAGCTGTAATAGCTTCTGAATAAAACAACTTTCAGCAGTGGGAGTACCCTTGTTTTACTGAGGGGGGGATAACCCCTACAAAATATTTTTTTTTACATTTTAAGTATTACTATCCCTTTAAGATTCTGTTCATTACAGAGAGTTAAATGTCATCCCCATCAAGAACCTCTATCTATTTCGTGTCATTCCTGAGTTCTTCAACTGCCTAAGAGCCACCACTTCATTATTAAGCTGGGTTTACGAGGGGCATACATCTAGTGAGAATAAATTAGGGATATGACTAAGTTTCAGACTCACTACAGCCACTTAGAATATATATTGATGCCCTTTGGCGTTTGTAATGCTGTGGCTAGTTTTCAGTAGGGGTGAGTGAAAGGTCCTGCCATGTTCTTGTGATAAAATCAGCGAAACCAAAAAATGTAAAGTGCAAAACACCTTTATTAAAGTAACCAAAACAAATAACGCAAAATTGTGATCCAGGAGCGTAAACCAAAAGACAATCCGGGGTCAGGAACCAAGACAGGTACTCAGTCAAACCGGGGTCAGGAATAAGGAGATCAACAATGTCAGGAATAAGCCAGGAGTCAGGAGCCAGAAGGGATGTCAAAGGAAGCCAGGTCATACATGGATCATCAGGAGAACAGGAGAATGTACTTGCAGTATAAACAACACAAGGGCAAAGGGAAAGTGAGCCTAGCTGCTTTAAATAGCCAGGATGGTGAGTAACCATGGAAACAGAGAGGTCAAGGCAGTGTAAATCATCAGCTGAGTCAGCCTGACACAGGGAAGTAAAGGCAGCAGTAATCAACAGCAGAGTGTTAGACCAAGTCAGCCAAACCATGGCAGTGTGACATCAGGGGACCCTAAGTCATACTAGCCATACTAAGCATGTCATAAGCATGTCCTGCATAATAATAAGTAAACCATCTGGACTTCAGTTTGACCCTACGAATGCCTGACAAGTGCATAATGTTTTGACACTCAAGGTATAAATAGTGTTTTAGGGATCCATTTGTCCACAATTGCTGTCTGGCTGAGGATAATAGTTGCAGCCAAGCACCAGCTGAAGGACCATAAGATGCCCATCCATAGTTTACATTATCTCCTCTCCCTCCTCTACTGCCCCCCCCCCACACACACACACTCCTTTATCTTCCCTCCCTCATACTGCAGGAATAAAGATAACACTGGCTTAAAGGGATAGTAATACTTTATTTTTTTCTTTACTTTATTTTGTAGGCATTAAAAAAACATGAAGAACGATATAAGTCTTATCTCTCAAACCTTTATGGTTTGAGAGATATTCACAAGCAAGGTTTCCTCCTCCCGCCCCTTTTATCTAATGTAAGCCATCTCTTCTCAGATGTGGAATCTGGTTGTAAGACCAGACAGATAACAGCAGGGGACAATTTTCTTTCTATTAGAACAATGAAAGCCCTGCCCTCCTTGACAAGCTTTTCAGGTTTTTCCCTTATCTTAATTGAAGATTGTCCCTCTCTGCAGTCTACCTGGGCACCTCCCTTCTGATTTGGCTGAACAGTGTTATATCAGCAAAAGGGGCGGGAGGGGGATACTTTATTATTGAATTACTCTTGAACTACAACTCTGACAGAATTGAAATAACACTCTCCAAAGTCCAGGTACTATGATGATTAATTAGAGCTGCTTTTATTATGAAACATTACTATCCCTTTAAACTCAAACTTCATCTGCCTTATAGTTTAGTGTCTGACAAATGCAGCTTAAGAAGGTCTTGTCAAAGAACAGCTGGCCACTTTTCTGTGTCTGCTTTACTAAACACAGTACAGTACAAGAAGTTGATTTGCAGAAAATGGTCAATCTAAAGATGTAATTGTCAAACAGGAATTTCAATGTGGAGTGAAATGCTGTGGAGTGAAGTGAGCTGTATGTTTTGTTTGTATGCATATGTTGTTTGTTTTTTTATTTGGGGGGGTAGGTTGTTTGTTTTTTAACATTTCAGATAGCTTGTAGTCTAACAAGACAGGGACATTTTACTGCCTTGAGAATATTTGCATGGCCGTTTAGAATCATCTACTGGTCTATCTTACTGTAGCTAATCAAGCAGGAGGATGAACTGTTGCTTTTCATGAGGATATGATGACCAAATGCAAAACAAAAAATAGCAAATACCAACAACTATACACAAAGAACTACAAAAACTATGAAAATAATATTATAAATAGATATATGTGTGCTTCATGAAGGACTTAAACCTTAATATGTAAGTGCTTAAATCAAATGCATGTTTTCTTTGCTTATTATTACAACTAAATAAGCAAGTGCTAATATACCGCATATGGAAAGAAATTGCAACACTGTGTGATGCTGAAAACCTGTAAAGGACCTTAGAGTTCACAGTGAAAAGTATTTTGGATTATTGGTGAGGAGAGCAGAGTTGTAAGTAAAGAGTGAAAGGTAGGCAACTTGGTAACAGTAAGTAGAGGAGGAGGTGGGTAGTTGAAAAGGAAGGCCAGCTATGAGCTCACTCAAGCTAACAAATTTGAAAGGTTCTGTGAAGATGCTAGTGAGGGTAGTTAAGAGCATTACCTGAGTTTAGATGTGAGGCACAGTAGGCAGAAACAAAGGCAGTTGGTGGTAATAGGGAACTCTGTTATTAGAAGAATAGACAGGTTAATCTTTCACCATGACCGTGAATGCCAAACAGTATGTTGTTATCCGGTCACACAGATTTGGCTTGATGCAGACAGGGCAGACAGAGTATTGTGAGGGACTGGAAAGGACCCAGCTGTCTTTGTCATTAGTACCAATATGTACTAAGTTGGAGAAGATGGAGGTCCCGTAAATTGATTTCAGGGGTCTAGGGTGCACGCTCAAGGCAAGAACCTCCTGGAAAGTATTCTCTGAAATACTACCAGGGAGGCAGAGTTATCTCGAGGAGCTTAATGTACTACTTAAATATTGGTGGACAGGGATGGGTGAAATTTTTTGCCTAAACCAAAATAAGCGAAAAATGGCACTTCCCTCCTAGCGTAACATTTATCTCAAAAATTTACGTTTTCTCTCTGTTATTGCCTAGCTCATTGCATTGAAATCAATGAGAAGACTGAATTTCTCCCGACCACATAGCAGTTTTCCCTTCTTTCCCTGCATGCATTTTAAAGGGTGTCAGGTTCTCAGAACAGCACACTTGAGCTAGAAAAGAAGCTTAGTTTAGGGAGTCTTTTAGTTAGGAAATTTGCTCTCTGTATTAAGGGAGTCTGGAGGCACTCCGGAGGAGAAGAGAGAAAGAAGGTTGACCCCCAAATACCCCAAAATTCAATTTGACTGGCAAGACACAAGCACCTTGATCTGGCTGTTATTATTTATTTGCTGGAGGACTCTTGGGGTGTGAGAAGGGAGCATAGGAGGTTGTCCCCAAATATCACAATGTTCTGTCTGACTGATTTTATTAGAAACATACAGGCAGATGTAGTCCAGCTTCCTTGCTGATCTTGCTGTTATTATTATCTCTGTGTTGGACATGTCTGGGGGGTGGAGAAGGGAGCAAAGGAGGTTGACCCCAAATACCCCAACATTCTGTCTGACTGATTTAATGTGACAGACACAGACAGCTGTGGTCCAAGCAATTTCCTTGCTGATCTTGTTATTATTATCTCTGTGTTGGACATGTCTGGGGATGTGAGAAGGGAGCAAAGGAGGTTGACCCAAAATATACACACATTCTGTCTGATGAATTTGATTTAAAAGACACACAGCTGTGGTCCAATTTCCTTGTTGATCTTGCTGTTATTATCTCTGTGCCGAGGAAGTCTGGGGAAAGAAGTTGTTGATTGTTTTTAGTTATATTTATTTTGAACATTGATAAGATAGGGTGGACAACTGTGAACATAAAAAAAAATTAGGTGACACTGTCACAGCTGACTGGGACCCTAATATGAGCTGTGTAACTGAAGTGGACTTTATAGATAGCAGATGAGATTGAGTAATTTGTTGAGTTGAAAGGCAAGACATCACCCTCCATCAGTTGTGTTGTGTACTTTAGAGTAAAAACACAGTAGTTGAGTCCAGCAAACTCACAGGGAGCTGGGGAGGGGGAAAGGGGTGCAAGGACATGGGAGTAAATTGGTGGTTGAAAAACTGACTGCAACCATGGTTGCTGCATCATGTGCAATTGTTAGTTACCTAGTTCCAGCGTCGCTGTCGTCAATGACGCAGGAAGCGTTGATATGTCGCAGTCACTTCCTCCCAGACATCGCTGATGGTGCCAGGTTTGGTCGCACTTAGCGATGCTATCGTGCGTCCGTGTCCTCATCAAATTTGGTGCTCAATTTGATGCAGATGCAGGCTGCTGGTTTGACTAATCATGGCAAGATGCGTCATTCACAGGCTCAAAGTGGCAGAATGATGCAGGCTCTTGTTTTATGCTGTATCAGCTGATATCTCCTCCCATCTACTTCCTGGGCTGAGCTTTAAAGGGGGAACTGAACCAATTCTCAGTTGTCCTTGCATTGTTGTTCAACACAGTTCTTTTCCCTTGGGCTCTGTGTATGACCTGGCTTGTCTGACCATCCATCCTGGTGCTCACCTGTAGCTCTGTCTGACTATTCTCCTGCCTACTCCATGTATATAGCTGACACCCAATCTGGTGCAGACCTGTGGCTCTGGCTGACTACCTGTACTGTGTATGACCCGGCTTGTCTGACCATCCATCCTGATGCTGACCTGTGGCTCTGTCTGACTATTCTCCTGCCTTCTCACTGTTTATAGTAGACACCCAATCTGGTGTGGAACTGTGCCTCTGGTTACGACGTACATTTTGGATTCATGGATTAAGACTGGGTTCTCTCCCCGTTGTGTTCCCTAGGGTAGTTTTCCTTAGTCGGACTGAAGGCAGGCTTGCGTCAGTATTATCTCCCTCTCAGCTACCACCTTCCATGGCCTACCCACTGACTGCAGGCGTGAGTCAGGTTGTCTCTTGCTGTGTTCCGGCTTGCCTTCCCGTATACAGGGACTACAGGGGTGTGTGTCTGTCTCTGTAGAAGCTCCCTCATTTAGGTAGACTCCTATTCCTGATAGAGTTGCTGACCTCTAGTGGGATCTCTACTGTTTCTCAGTGATTATTGACTGTTATTCCTTGTTACTGTGATTACTCTTATTGTATTATTTAATAAATTGTTACTTTTAATATACCGTTCTGACTCCTGAATTATTCTTGGGAAACCGTGACAGCAATAAATGATGATGATCCCTCTACTCTAGAGAAGGATCCAGAGCATCAAGGTCCCACCAAAAGTTCCACCACCACAACCACCAGTGTCAGTACTATAAAAAAAAAAACATTTAAGAAGAACACTGAACACTCGCAGTCTGGTGTTGATGGTGGCAGGATGGTGTAGCAGCTGAACCAACTGCTGCATCTTACAGAAAGTGTTTGACACCTCTAAAAGCTTAGAGGAATATGAGTAATGGTCAAAAGCTGCAGATGATGCTGAGGGTCACCTAATGGTAACTGATGTAGATGATGTATATCCCTCCAGCATCCTCATCTTCTTCAGATACAGATGAAGTTGAGAGAGAGAGATAATGACATGGCTATGACATTAGCTGAAAGGCAAAGGCTCATTCTTCAGCCACTGAAAAGGAGCACTATGCCTGTCTATAAACTGTTTGAGAAAACCATTGGAAACTCTGATCATGTACAAGCAAAGATGCCTAAAAATACATAGTCATCATGTCGGTCATCATCAGCACCGCTTCCAAGTCCAATCCCCACTCTGCCACATACTCATGTTGAGTAACCAGCAGTAGCAACAACAACAACACAGGTTCTTAGCATCAACATTCAGCCCCAGAATTAGTAGCAGCCCCTCAGGAAGCCCACAGTCCATGAAATGCACAGTATGGAGATACACTCAGGATCCAAAAGCTAAAAATGTTGCAATCTGTTGTCTGTGCAAAAGGCACGTGAGCAGGGGGAAAACAGGATAAAAACCTAGGCACATCCTCAATGAGATTCCATGTGAAGCACAACCACAGGTCTCACTGGGAGACACACCATGAACAGTTCAGTGGTGCCACAACTAGCAGCAGCAGAAGCACTCCAAAAAGTTCTTAGGGCTCTGGGGCAGATGAGAGAATTAGTCATGTTACTAATGTGTCAGAGAGTGTGCCACTGCCAACAGTTAGTTCATTCCAAATAACACCTATGGCACCTGCCGCAGAAGAGTATGATGAGTCATAGAGTGCTTACACATACCACCACCACCCCCACCACCTCCAGAAGTAATGGCGTTAAAGCAATAAAGTTACACAGTTCTTCTAATATGTACTACCATCCTACACTTACCAAGTTCTTAGAAAGAATTAAAAACCTGCACAAACATAATGCAAAAGTATGTCTATGGAACGGTAAATTTGTCAAAATGTTGGAGGTTGACATGCTGCCCTTTTCTTTTTGTTGGAAACAGAGATTTTAAAGAACTGGTGTCATATGTTGCACCTTGCTGGAATATCCCATGTTGCAGTTATTTTTCAAGGATGGTTGTACCAATGTTACATAAGCAGGAAGTTAGTTTTGTGGGCATTGAACAAAGGCACTCAGCCTGCTAACAACCTTTTCAAGGCATTTGTTGTAGGAGTCACAACTTTGACTTTCAGATATTTATTTCATCACTTCAGCCCTTAGAAGAAGTAATATTGTGATGGGAAATGTTTTTGTCATAGCAAATATAGGAAAATACTTTTGCAGTATCAAAAAGGAGAAAACTGCACAAAAAGCAAATAATCCTTTGGCTTTTTGCGAAAAGTCATGCGGAAAATTTTTTCTGACTTTTCAACCACCCATCTTGGTGGATGTGGAGAAACAGAAGGTTAACCCTTAGTGTCTCTGTGATGTGTGAGGACTTTGGAGGAACAAGCAGGATATTTACCAAGGGCTTTCCCAGCAAAAGGCTGAATTTTCCCTATATCCTAGCAATCTCATTGTTTGTAATCCACAAGTATATGGTACTAGAGTAATATAACAGTGTGTGTGGTTTTGTAATGTAAGTGTACATACTGTATAGGAAGCAGAGTACCAGAATACCCAGTAAATAAAGTTTAAGCCCACCACTCTTTCCCTCTTACTATGTACATTGTGTTAGGTATCCCCTGTATTAAAGGGATAGTAAAACTATATATTCAAATAAATATATTTTGTAGGGTTTATTCTTCTTAGTAAAACAATGGTACTACCATCACTGAATGGTGTAGGTGCAGTATCTCAATGGCCTGAAATATTACAGTGGCGCTGTTGCTACAGCACCACCTAGACAACTTTGGTCAATTTAGCAAAAACCTTTATAGGATGGTGCGGCAACAGCTCCACTTTAAAATTTCAGGCCATTGAGTTATTGCACATAAAAATGTCAAGTTTGAACTGAAATAACTTTAGAATAAAACACCTCTCAGTACTGGGAATACCCTTATTATACTCAGGGAGATAAACCCTACAATGTATATTTTTCCATTTAAAGTGTTACTATCCCTTTAAGAATCCTCTGTGTTACATATTTGGTGTATTTTTCTATTTTCCCTGGTTATGTACCTATGTTCTTTTTCTTGATTTGCATTCAGTGTACATAGGAGTCTTATGTCCCCTGTGGAGTGACAACAAAGCAATGCTAATTGACTACTGCTGTGAGAGGAGTTATCTTTCATTGACCCTGTCCTGGATTAGAAAGGGGGTCTTTGACTGGAAAGTAAGGTACTGACTTTGACTGCTGCCCTGCCCAAATCCACCCCTACCAGACTGGAGTATGTGTTAACACTGACCAAAGCTTTAGTTTGCATATGTAGACAAGGATGACAGCCAGGGGTGTAAAAAGGGCTCTGTTCACTGCAAATAGTCAGTTCTATTCTAGCCTCCTTAAAACAAGGGTAAAAAAGGGTGATGGTGGGTATACGATACAAATCACAAAATATTGCTGAGAATGATGGGCAAAAAATATTACAAATGAAAAAAGCTGCATATCATGGAAATACTCTAATTATGGAAAATATGAACTATCCAGATAAAACTGAGGCCTCGATTCAAGTTACTCCATTGATGAAAAATCTCCCGATGGAGGTTTTGAAAGCAGAGTAATCCATTCAGTTGTCCGTCTTATGAACAGCTAACTGCAGTTTTAAAAACACAATGGACGATAATATAACATCCATGGAGACCTATGGAACAAAGATACCCAGAGCCATTCAATTGTGTGTGGTAGTGCTAACGCGCAACAAATTGATTATTTTTACGGAGTCAATTCTGCACCCATTTGTTTTTACCGTACACCACACAACAGCAGTTCTACACAAGGGTAGGCATGCCCAGAAACAGCAGTTCTACACAAGGGGAGGCATGCCCAGAAACAGCAGTTCTACACAAGGGGAGGCATGCCCAGGCTCACAGGTGCCATAGAGTGTACACATGTGTGAAAAGAAGCTCGAACACAAGATGGACATCTTTAAATGAACAGGAAGAGTTTCCACTCCATCAATGTACAGGTGGTATGTGATGCCACTATAAGTATAGCCCATCCCTGTGCCAAATATCCCACCAGCTATCATAACTCCTATATCCTCACACATTACTCCATACACAGGGACTTTGGGAATGGGACCTATACAGGAGGATGGCTATTAGATGAGACAACACAGTAGAGATCACAACACAGTCACAGGTGCACTCACACAAATAATGGAAACGCAGCTTAGCTTGGACAAGTAGTACATCATCCACATAACATGTGCTCCCTGTCACAACATCACTCTTTCTCCACAGATGATGAAGGCTATGGTTGTAAACCATGGGTCTTCACACTATTTCCAAATCCACAAACACCAGCACAGAAACGCTACAATGAGGCACACGTAAGAACAAGAAATGTCATTGAGTCCACCTTTTTTGGGGGGTACATATAGGCATATTTGAATGTGTGTTATGTTGTGACTGGCTGTGAGTTTGAACTTGTCTTGACAACAATGAGGGTTGCTAGATCATGTAGACTGTTATCTTTTTCCTTGTCATGAGATGTATCGTACATTAATTACCATCTGATTGGGACACACAGTTAGGTGGTAAAAGGTGCGATGCAGGTTTTTGAGTTACATGGAGTAGTTGGGTCTCTGCTTGTTAGCCATTCTGGTAGACTACTTATTGAATCTGACGTATATCATTTATTATTACAGAAAGTATTTTTTGCCCTACCGGCTGTTTTACCGGTCTCAATTGAATTGAGCCCATAAACTGGAGAAATGAGACCTGTTCAGTTTCTAAAGGAAGCATGTCTGAGAGCATGCGTAGGGATAGCTATATGTCACAGATGGTGGGAAGCCCAGCAATAAATAACAACGTATTGGCCCTTAAATGATAAATTACATAGACATGGTGTCCAATATTCAACAAGATGACCATTTGGGAAAGCATTGATCATAACATACTTTCATTTGAGATCAGTTTGAAGAAGCAAAATGTTATAGATTTAACCAAGACTCACAATTTTAAAAATGCTGACTATAATGAACTGGGATGAATTAATAAAAGGAAAAAATATTGAGGGAAAAATGGTCAGAATTTTAATTTAGATTGTAGAAATATATTCAACCATATATATACTTTTGGAACAAATGTAAAAAATTAGATCTCAACCAGTGTGGTTAAATGCAAATATAGAAAAATAAATTACAAAGAAAAAAGTCTAAAGCAAAAGAGAATTATTATTTGAAACACAGGAAATGTAACAAAGATTGCAAAAAGGCTATTAGGTTAGCAAAAAACAGAAAATGAAACTCTAATTGTAAAAGGGAGCAAAACTAATCCAAATAAGCTTTTCAAATACATAAATAGCTACTAATCAAAAGAGGGAAAGCATTGAACCTTTCAAAAATTAGATGAGTAAGTTCATTAGTACGCATAAGGAAAACACTGATGTTTCAACAGTATCAGGGAATACGCAATAGTAGTAGAGCCTTAACAACTAATTACAACCATATCATTATCTGTTATAAGGAAAGCAGAACTATAAATAATGTTTAGCCAAAAAGAGATCTTGTTACATTATATATGTTAGGTCAATACAATTACCTATCTAGTGAGATGTTCATTCCAAGGCATGATTAAATAACTAGGGAGAAGAGGAAAGAAGGTTTCAACTTCAGCAGTGGAAGGTGTTCTTCACAGTAAGGTCTGTTAAATTAGGAAATCCCTTACACAGGAATGTAATAATGGTAGATACAGTGGTTACATTTTAGAGAATATTAGATGCATTTCTAGCAGAAGGGAACATGTAGGGGTATTGTTATGTTAAACAGGAAGTTCTGGTACATAACTAACACTCATCTTGGAGTGGGAAGGATTATGTAATTCTCATTTTCTGGGTTATACATCCCAGGCTCGGCACCATAACCTGCCCCAATGACCACACCCATGCTCCTTATATGACCCTGCCCACAGTCCCATCCACTGTTCGATGGCACACAACATACCTTTAGCCTATAACATAAATCTCCAACAAATTGCTTCACAATGCACTGGAGACCTCTCTAGCATCCAAGGGGTTAAATATTAACCAGTAAAATGGTATAAGAACTGATGCAGGGACAATGAGATTGCACTGGCCACACAAACAACTCTGTTCAGGTAGTTACTCTGCTTAATGGGAAATCCATTGTTGGCAAAGGTTGAACTTGATGGATTTGTGCCTTTTTTCAACCTAATTTTTATATTTCTAAAAGTATATTGTATCAAAATTCTAATTAAAAGATAGTTTCATTTTAACAGGTATTTCTTTTCACCCCTCCCCCACATCAAATTATGTGTGATATGAACTTTAAGGACTGAGAATGTGGCCCTTAAAACGTTAATGTTGTACATTGTTATTTACTTACTCCTCTATTTTCTTATGCACCACAAAAGCCTAAAACACAAGTAATCATTCAATGTTAAAAAAACTGAGATTATACTGTATTGCGGAATTTAAATACGGTAATATACTAAATATAAGGGGTAAGGCATGATATATCTGTTTTATGTATGTATGTATTTATTTGTCAGAGGCTTGATGTACTGTACACTACATTTCTTTGTGAACAGCTGAAATACCGAGTTAGACAAGACATAAAATCATATTGCAGATTTAGAACTGATATGACAAAATATCACGTGTATAAGGAAATTAGCAAATTAGACAGATATTTATAGGAAAATAGACTAAATAGTTGCTCTTATTTGTTGTAAAATTCTGTTTTCTTTTATTCTAGATTTACATTCTAGTGGGTTTACAGACGATAAACATAGCACATAAAACAAATTCCTCCAGAATTTTCTGGTTGTCTCTACAAATTCTCCCACAGACTTCAATGCAAATCTGAGAGATAAAGTCAATCATTATATTTATCACTGGCAATGGAATCCAGCCCTTAGGTCTTTACCAGACAGCTGCTGGAATTTAGTTCACATAACATAAAGAGAAATTATCATGTTTCATATTTTGTAACTCTCCAATAAATATCATATTGGGTTATGGAAAATAAGTTCCTGAAATATCTTGGATGAAAACTGACATTTTCTTTTTTTCATTTTCTACCTTGCTAAAAAATATATGAGTCAAGCCAAAAGGCAATTTGAATGGCTGGGATCATGATTCACACTGTCCAGACCATACCTGGACTGGAGAGGGCCAGAAGCATAAGTTACATGGGCCTCAGCATCAGAGACTCTGTTCTGCAGAGCAGAGGTAAATAAGACCACTTCCAAATGGAAGTCACAAGCACACAGGCATAATATGGCGGAATGCAGGAAACATGCTCAATTGCTACTTCCAATGTGAAAACCACTAGGGAATAGGTTTGCCCATGATTTTGATTAATTGCGCATGAAAAATCAAGATTAGCGAACAGCTGCGCATATTTTTGTGGGCGTGGCCAGGATTAACAAATCTGTGTGAGTGGAATAATGAATGTGCCTAATGCAAGAAGTGCTATTGCGAATGAATTTATACATCTGTGTAGTGTTGTCTTAAAAGATTTTTTTATGCACAATTCAAGAAGCGTTCGGAATTCAGCTTCCTGGATTAGAACATGCGCAAAATCTATCTGCGCACAAAAATGCCTTTAGCAGATGTGCACATTTCTTGCATAGCGCTAATAGGCTTTTACTCACTGCACCCCAGGAACAGACTTGAGTGTGGATGCTCCACCAATCTAAAAGAGAGGGAAGCCTCTACAACAGTGCAAACCTATGAACCTCAGGCCCAGAGGCAGACAGAAACACAAAGCAGCTTCAGGTCTGGGAAAAAATTCTCCAGCAGGTCTTGAGTCTCCCATACTTCAGCAAGGAAGCCATGGACAACACCTCTAGTCCCTTAGTGTGAAAAGAAAAACAGGAAAAAAGGAAAGAGAATAAAAAAGTAAAATAAAAAACATTTCCTAAAAAGGGAAATTGCCCTTTACCTCCTAAGGGGTTAGATTTAAAGGCAGCTGTTAAACCAGCCGCTAAGTGAAAAAGGCACATCGCTCACAAATAATACAGGAGTTACGGCAGATTCAATAGCTACTCTACGAGAATAGCTATCGAGCGTAGGCACACAAAAAACACGTAACACAAAAGCCGTTGTCGCTCATGTTAATGCACAACGGGCGGCCAAATCACACGATAACTGAGCTCAAAACAACGTCTAACATAACGGCTGCCATTGTCAAGCAACCATGATTGATGCCAAAACAAATTCAAACACACAGCCAATCACAAAGGCCCAATGTATCAAATAACTTCAAATACACCTATATATACCCAAAAATAACCGTCACACACTGTCTGTTATCGAGTTCTTCAGAGCCAGATATCAGGACCCAGGAGCGGAGGATAGTCATTAGAGAGAGGGAGAGAGGCGCGTTCATTGGAGGTAGAGGAGTTTTTGAGTTTGGAGAGAGGAGAGCATTGCACAGAATACGACACATAGCACATCTTTGCACATATTACATACACACATACAAACACAAACACATACATACACATAGTCCTTTTATTTTATAACACCTTACACATTTTACTTTTTATTTTGACAGTGTGAATCTGGGAGTGAAAGTGTGTGACAGAGAGTGACTGGATCGAGTGTGTCTGTGAGGGCCTGTGGGAGTGCCTGGGTGTGACTGGGTGAGTGATGGCCAGGAGAGGAGGACAGGAGAGAGGGATGGGGAGAGTAGTGGAGGAGGAGGAAGCTCAGGAGGGCATCCCTCAGCAGAGCAGGGGTGGCAGAGGGAGATCTGCAGGGCGGAGGGGGACCCGGCCCACAAGAGCAGGCACACAAAGAAGAGGGACAGAACCTGCAGTGGGATGAGGGGTAGTTGCTGGGGAGCAACACACACAATCAGGGGCAGACCAGGCAGGGCACTCCGGCTCAGAATCCTCCCATGCAGGAGCTGACGAGGGCAGGATCAGGGACCCCAAATACACAGACGAGGAGAACACGGCTCTCGTGGAAGCTGTCCTGGAGAGGCAGAGTGTTCTCCACCCAACAGCGAAGGTCCCTGGCCTGTCAGCGAGGAGGAAGGCAGCCTGGAACCAAATATGCAGCCGGGTCAACGAGGTGGCTCCATGCAGGCGGGACGTGGAGTCCATCAAAAAGAGATGGGGCGACTGCCGGAGGGTCGTCAAGAATAAGATGACAGAGCTCGCCAAGCACGCCCGAGGCACTGGAGGTGGACCAGCAGTCCCTATCACCTTCTGCGACTGGGAGGAGATGGTGCGGCAGACCATGTCCCCGACCCTGATCGAGGGGGTCATTGGAGGAACTGACACTGGGGATGAGAGGAGCCTCCACACTACCGGTAAGTGCAACACTACAGAACAACACACTACAGCAACCAACACCAGCTGCACACACAGTCACACCTCAACACATGTCCATCACTCAGCCATACAACTGCACCAACACAGCACCATGAGGGTTAAAAAAAGGACACAACACCTGGACAAATGACAACGTCCAACTTGGCACAAACCTGTCAAAGTCCTACTTCAACCCTCCTGTCGCTGTGCTCATCACACAGAATACACAAACCGTTATGTTCAAAATGTCGTCTGTTAAATATCATCACTGTTCACACACAATGTCACCCATGTCTCCACCCCCACCCTAACCCCTTGAGTGCTAGAGGGATCATCAATGCATCAATCAACAATCCATTGGCAACCCCTCTGGTACTCAAGGGGTTAACCAGACAACAAGTCAATAGGCCAGCGGTCACATGCTACACAGGGGACATTCACTAAGCGGTGACAAACAGATGGTGGACACAAAGTAACCCTCACACACCCTCACTTCACCAATACCAGTGTTAGTTCATGGAGAATATGCAAAAACAAGAATCAAGTTTATAAGGTCCCATTGTACACACTCCATGAAAAACACTGGCAATGGGGAAAGGAGATCACTGGAGAAGTCACCATCATGTTCACTTCATCAGTTCTACATCACCGCTTACTGAATCACAAAAAGGGGGCATCAGGTCATACATCACAGTGTCACACAGAATAAATGCTTGTAGGTGCAACACACAGGCCGAAAACTATTACACAGAATTCAGCTTGAAAATGTAGGCATTGGTGTTGTGGCTGCAATCATTTACTCGGACTTGAAATTACATATCCCGTATCTGATTCCCACATGGATCCACAGGGGTGCTGATGCCATGGATGGATGGTACACCAGCCGCTCTTTGCAGGATACACATGGGAAACAAATAGCAAACATCATTGTACCTTGGTCACCAACAGGCCATGACTGATGGATATCTAGGATTGAGTACGGTTGCCTCACACAGAAGGATGGATGGGCTCATACACAGAAAAAAACAGGCCTCAATCAAACATATCCCTCACTACTGGCTGGATTGTTGCCCTTAGGATTCAAATGTTTGTTACTAAATATGTTCCAACACGATGTGAACACAGATCACTTCACTGGGTGTGATTGCCTTACTGGACAGATATGTGCACCCATCACAAATCAACCTACATTGCAAACATCCAAATACACATACATAGTATATCACACTCTATGTAGATGGGATATACGAGGTATGTTCATATCCATCATATCAATACAATGTCTTGTTGGATGGGTGCACATGTATAGCCAGTAAGACAATCACACCTACTGAACTGCTCTCTGGCTTCACATCTTGGAAGGATATTACTCTATCCATATGAAGGGTACATATCCACATACATATATGACCATTTCTACTTGTGTGTCACTGTAATGGGATAGCAATGGGTAATGTCATCATGATGTCATATCATTGCCATCGTTAACAAATGTGTCTTGATCTAAGTCCCATCCCTCCAACACTCATGGTTATACAGATATTGTGACAGGTGGAGATATCTATCATGTGATCACACGGAGGCTCTTCAGCAGAGCCAAAGTCGCAACATGTCGAGATAAATACCTCTTTGGAATGGTCCACAGAATGTGCTTGCAAAACATGCACACTCTGTACACCATTCCAATTAAGTATTGTCCTCCAAATGGGGCGATTTGGGCTCTGCTGAAGAGCCCTCGTGTGGACAAATGACTGAAATCTACATCTGGCACATAGAGCAATATCTGAACAACCATGAGGGTAGGAGGGATAGGACTAACAGAGAACAACATCTGTTTTCACAATCTCTACAATCTGACATCAAGGTGGACTTAACCTTTGCCATCTCTACAAGTTGTGAAGACAAATATATGTTGTCGGATTTCCCCCCTCCCCCGAGTTAAACAATGGTATTCCTACTGCTGAAAGGTGTGTTGATACAAAAGGTATCACAGCTCAGACGTGGATATGTCAGGGGCAATATCCCAGTGGCATGAAATTGTACAGTGGTGCTGTTACTACGCAATCATATGGACAGCTCTGGAACAGGGACCAGATATCTACATGGGAGGGTGTTGCAACAGCCCCACTGTACTATTTCGGCCCACTGTGATATTGCACCTCAAAATTAAACCTTCACCCATAATAACTCAAACAACACCTTTCAGCAGTGGGAGTACCCTTGTTTACCCAGGGGGATTAACCCAAACACATATATTTGTCTTCAACACATATCAAAGTATAACTGTCTCCACAAACATATGGCTAAGGTCACTAATCACAACATCTTATTTCTCCACACAGCTCATGGCCCTCAAGCCCAGCGGGAGACAGTGGAGGAGGCTATGTCACCCCCCAGTGAGGAGTACACAGAGGAGGGGACCAGCCGGTGGTCACCTTACCCACCATCACCATCCCCTCCACCACAGGCTGCACCACCACAGGCTGGACCACCACAGGCTGGACCACCACAGGCTGCACCACCACAGGCTGCACCACCACAGGCTGGACCACCCCAGTACAGTGGCTGGATGCCACAGGAGGAGAGGTGGACATATCCATCCACCTCCACCAGCTACTACCCTCCTTCAGCAGCACCACCACCGCCAGGGAGGCAATGGCTGCCAGGGACAGTGGCCAACACCCAATATGGGCCATATGCTTCCCAGATCAAACCACCCTCCTGGATGGCTCCACAGCATGCCCCAAGGTATGATCCGAGGTGGGGTCCCACCACCTATCAGTGGCCACCATATGACCCTTGGCCACTGGACTACACACACCTGGGCCTGATTGGTGAGCCCCAGCGCCCCCTACCCAGGGACATATTCACACCTCCACCAGCACACACATCTTTGGGCAGCTGGGGATCACTTGATGTGGTGGGCATATGCCCATCATCTGCACCAGCCACTCCAACAGCAGCCACAGCACCCTCAGCAGCAGAGGAAACAGCACCTCCAGCAGCAGAGGAAACAGCACCTCCAGCAGCAGAGGAAACAGCATCTCCAGCAGCAGAGGAAACAGCACCTCCAGCAGAGGAGGAAACAGCACCCTCAGCAGCAGAGGAAGAAACAGCACCCTCAGCAGCAGAGGAAGAAACAGCAGCACCAGGGACACCGGGCACATCCACCTCCAGCACCGCACGCCTCACAGGGATGGAGGCGGAGTGTATGGCCATTCAGAGGAGACTACTCCGGTCGAGCAGGAGTACTGACAGCAATATCACCAGGAGCAGGAGGCAATCCAGGAGGAACATTGGCCAATTGGAGAGCAGGATCCAAGGTTTGGAGTCGGAGGTGTCCAGGGGGAATACACTACTCCAGCAGCTCAGGACTGGTGTGATGGACATGTTAACACAGGTCCTTGTGGAGCTGAGGGAGATAAACCGCAGGGAGAACCTGAGGATGGAGAGGGAGAACTTGCGTTCCACTGAGGGGTCTACTGCAACCACCACCCCCTCTAGTGTTACCCCTGAAGCCACACCTAGGGGGCAGAGGATTACCAGGAGTTCAACAAGGGCATCCACCTCTGGCACCCAGGCTAAGGCCCCCCACCCAAAAAGGAAAAAATGAAAGGCCCAACCTGTCAACTTTCCCCTCAATAAAAAAACCTTTTTTTTGTATTCCTGTCTGATCTGTTGTGTCTTCAGTTATGGATTGGGTGGCAGGGTTGTCTCCAATGCATTGCCATACAATGCAGTGAACACAACCTCTGCCTGGGTGAAATGTTAGTGGGATGCTACAACATGGGTTCACACACACACACACACCGTTGTACAAATTCAACTTGTAATACATCCCTGGAGCCATATTACACCACTGTGTTATATGGCGGTGTTGTGTGTTGAATTTGAACAACAAAACATACCCCTTAGCACAACAAATTGTACAACACTGAACATTTGTCTACATTATATGTTGTGTTTAACCCTTTGAGTGCCAGAGTGGTAGACAACGCATTGTAAAGAAATGCGTTGGGGACCACTCTTGCACTCAGTGGGTTAATGGGATAACCAGACAAACAGCTCTGTGACTTAGCAGGGACATTATAAGCAGGAAAGATAAATGGGACATGTATCCATGTTGTCTTGGATTCACACACTCATTGTGCAACTGACTTACTGGGTAAGCCAATGTTTTTAACCTAGGATTTCAATGTGTAGCACACACATTGATATCCTGGGCTGAGCATTGGGGTCTCCTGTAAGTTGAGTTGCTGTTTCCCTAAGGGTGTAACAGACTTCACCAGTGATAACACATGTCCACTTAGTCTGGTTGTTCGTTAGCCCATGTACTGAGATATGTCACAGTGGAGCAAAATCTCAGAACATGGATTATACTGAGCAATACATATACTGTGGACAGGTATTCACTGTGGAAGTATGTCCCCTGTATCACCTCTTCATCACTCCCACAACACATTGGTGCATCACTGCCACCATCATCTGTTTGCATGGATACATCACAGAGTCCAGTCACTGGCAAACAAGTGGTGGACTCCTGTGATGTGGGTGATGCCTTTCCATGTATGGGGCATACTCTACCCTGGGTGTGGTAACACATTGACATATGTGTTCTCAAATATATCCTCCTACAGACACAGATAGAATGGTGATGGTTCATCTTTATTGTGTCTCAAAGTACATTAGAATGTACATGTGTTTTGTGTGTGTATTGTCTATATGCATTGAACACCTGTATGAGAACACTAAATGTACTTTGAGACTAAATCTTAATACTTCTGTAACACTGCTGCACTGCTCATGTGTTGTCCATGAGGTTTGACAACTCTGTAGCTGAGCATCCTAACTGTACAGGTTATAACACTCAAGAATTAGTGATTTCTGTGTCTATATGAGAATGTTCCAGTAGAGGTTTGTGTGAACCTCAGGTCAAACTTTGCATCACCAACAACATCACCATAAACAGCAAGGGGTGATCTTCATGAAGGTGTTGTCAAGACATCAATCCAGTCACATGGAAGATCTTCAGTTCAAGGATGGATCATGTTACGGATGCCTGCGGGACAAGACGACAGGATTTGGAGCAGTAGACCTGAACTGATCATCAAGTAACAACAATTTAGTCTTTTTCATCCCCTCAGTTTTCACAGTTACAGGTGAGTGCACAAACCATTGCTTGACAATGTGTTGTGTACTCATCTGTAACCAATTCTGTGGGGAACTAAGGACATGTGCATCAGTCCTAGGTATATGTGCCCCTGACATGTATATACACATTAACAAGTGTTCTGAGAGCTCCATGGAAGTAATGACATTGTGCTGCCGCTGTGAAAGTGACAGTGGCAGCCCAATGTCATTTGTTCCATGGAACTGTTAGGACACATTTGTTGATGTGTGTATTCATGTCAGGGGCACATATGTCTGCACACTCACAGGTCTGCATGGAGTCCGTGGTAATCTGATCTACGTCTCATGACCTCTACATTGTGTGCCCATACCACTGTACATCCACCCCTGTGCTGCTCTTCTCAGCTGTAGCACAGTACAGGTCCCATATTGAGTCTGATGTCCCTTCTAATGCATATCATTAGATAATACTCTTTCGATACTGGGCTAGCATGGTTGTTCAGGCTATAATCATGGCATATCCAGTTAGTTGCTGTCAATCAAGCCGTGCAAGGTGATGAACATGGGTAATATGTTGTACCTTGTTTCTCCTGGGGGTGTGCGTGATATCCTTGGGGTCTGTATGTCAACGTGGAGAGTGGAATGGAGGATGGTTGTTGAGTCCACACACACAATTTTCCACGTCCACTGCCAGTGCAGTGCTGTGTCACTGTTCCTGTGGGGTGAGACAGAACAAAATGTGCAGTGTGGTTAGTGTCACAGGACTGATGGGGGACTTGCATGGATTGTTTGCATGCATGTGTTATACTCACAGGTGAAGTATTCCGTGATGAGCCTGTCTCTGATCTGTGCCCCTCTCATGGTCTCCTCCACATGCCCGATGTCCATGGGCACTTCCTGTATGGGGGGGTCCGGGATGTGCTCCAGCAGCCTGGTGTCCACTGCGATGTTGTGCAGTATTGCGCACGCCACAATGATGTCACACACCTTAGCCGGTGCATACTGCAGTGCTCCCCCAGAGTGGTCCAGACATCGGAATCTTGACTTGAGGAGTCCAAATGTCCGCTCAATAGCATTCCTCGTTCTGGCATGAGCCTGGTTGTAGCTTTCCTGGGCATGTGTTTGGGGATTGGCCAGAGGGGTCAGTAGCCAGGACTTGCATCCATAGCCAGCATCACCTGTGTAATGTGAGTGACATGGTGAAACAGGGAGCACATGTTGTGTGAATGATGTTTTGTGTGGTGGACGTAGTAGCTGTGGGTCAGGTGCATGCTGAGCTGAGTGGTGTGTACGCCTGTGTATGTGGTGTGATTTTGTTTTCTGAACTCACCCAGTAGCCATCCCCCTGTAAAGGTTCCATTCTCAAAATCTCTGTGGACTGAGGAGTTTTGTAGAATGTATGCATCATGTGTGCTGCCAGGATATTTTGCACAGACATTCATGATCCTCATGTTGCTGTCACACACCATCTGCACGTTGATGGAGTGGAAGTTCTTCCTGTTGATGAATATCTGTGCGTCACGTGCTGGGGCCTTAATCCGGACATGGGTGCAATCTATAGCACCCATGACCCTGGGCATGCCTCCCTTTGCGTAAAAGGCCTGCTTGACGTGTATCCAGTCCATGTCGGTGGTGGGAAAATGTATATAGGTACTGGCCTTGCTTTTGAGGGCTGGCAGGACCTGGGCCAGCACTCTGGAGAATGTGGCCTGTGACATGCCAGATGCGTAACCCTCAGTGGACTGGAAGGCCCCGCTTGCCATGAAGTGTATGGCACAGAGTAGTTTCTGCAGGCCAGTTAGGGCATGGTTGTGGATGTAGATGGGATCCACCTGCTCCTTGATGACCTCATACAAGGCAATGATGCTGTCAGGCCTCAACCTGTAGCGATCAATGACCTCGTCATCAGCCATTCCAAAGAGTGTGACCCTTGGGCGGTATACCCTGGGCCTTGGTGGTCGTCTATACATCCTGTGCCCTCCAGGTGGGGATGGACTCCTGTGTGGCTGGTGAGCCAGAGCCTCCTCACTTGCAACGGGTGAAGGCTGTTGATGAGGCGTGCTTGGAGTTTGCTGATGTTCCCTAGCTCTCTCCCTTGCACGCCTTCTCCGCAGTCTTCGCAACAATATGTAACCCAACATACTGTTTGCTCTCTCTATCTGTCTCTATCTATCTGTATCTATCTATCTGTCTCTCTCTCTCTCTCTCTCTCTCTCTCTCTCTCTCTATCTCTCTCTCTCCCTCCCTGAGTGGAAAACAAGCCACAAGTGAGTGTGTTGAGTTGTCCCTTTAAGTACTTGCTAGGGCGTTGTGTAGGTGTGGTGATGAGGTGAGTGCTGACCAATGGTGAGTTGTTTGTGTCCAGGTAAGTGTTAGCAGGTGTGTGTGTGTTATAAGATGTGGTGTGTTGTGCTTGTTCTGTGTGTGCCATTTGCGGGCGTGCAGTTGTGGGGTGCAGGTCGCGTGTTGATGTTGCCCAGGTGAGCTTGTATTTGCAGGGTCCGCTTTGTGTGATGACCCCCATTGTTCCGTGCCATGTTGTGTTGTTATTTTTTTGTGTGTCATTGTTCCTGTGGTGTTGGTTGTTGTTGTGTGTGTAGGGATTTGTGTTGTGTGTGCATGTTTTTGTGTTGTTTTGGCATTGCACGGGTTAATTTTCCCATTTACATGGTTGTGCGGTAAGCCTTTTGTGTCTTTTCCTCTGTAACGGGTGTTTAGTTTTGGCCGTTAAGTGTCTAACGTGTGTGAAAAGTGGGTCTTAACTTTTAGCCGTTAGGTGTGTCTTTTTTTCAGCCGTTATCAGTACCGCAAGCCTTTGAATAGCTCTGGGGTATGTTGTTCCATGCGTCTGAATGCACGCGAGTGTATCGACCGTAAGGATTCTGCAACTGCCGTTAGCTGTTGTTTAGACGGGTCTTTGAATTGCAACATGACACTTAACGCACCCGTTAGTGATTTTTTTTGCTAACGGCTGCCTTTAAATCTAGCCCAAGGTCATTTAAAAACTGACCTGGAAATGTTGTGTAGAGGGGGATACAGGGCAGTAGGAAGTAGGAGGGGTTTCATTTCCCTACCTTCTGGGGGGAAGACTCCATACCCGTCAATAGACCCAAGAGAAATCAAAACTCCTCAAATGACAACCGATTTAAATAAACCCCTTGAATGCTAAAGAAGTATCCAGTGCATTACTTTTTAATATTCAAGGTGTTAATAGTCACAATAAAGGAGCAGTAAAGGATTAGGGGAATGGACTTTCTAACTGCAGGCAGCTACCAGAGAGCTAAGCGAGCCCGTATCTTAACCCTTTGAGTGGCAGAGAAATTACTAATGCATTGCAACAAGTTGGATAGTTCTCTTGCACTCAAAGGGTTAAAGGAGCAGTATATTTTTTTTAATGAAAACTTATATCACTGAGATTTTCCTGCTAAATAAAGTAAGGGAACTCGCACCACTGTCAGTTCTTTTATTCAAAAGTTATAACAGTTCAAATAACCAGAAAGGGAATTTACTGGGATTGTTTTTTCCTTCATATGCACTAAGAATTGGGGATCCAAATGGGGGTGGGGGGTGTTTATTTGTTAGCATGCAGGGTTGTTTTACTGCTGACAATAGGGAGGGATGTCCTGCCTTACACTTCACCAGTAGTTCGACAACTTTGAAGACTGAGACCATTCTTTCTGCTTCCTCACTTGCCAATTGGGGGGAGTGTAGAGGATGCACTCCAAATTCAGCACCACTCTTTCAGTGCTATAGGGATGTGCACTGCATACCCCTGTAGCAGTAAAAAGGTTAAGATCTTGGTCAAGGTTGTGATAAAGATAACAGAAAGAAAATAATATACCTGAATACAACATAATTATAAATATTTTACACACATACACACACACCCTTTGAGTGCTGCTATGTTACGTTTCTCACTTCTCTGATACTCATAAGAACATTTCTAATCCACTGTACCAAAGCAATTCCTGTATCTGCCTCAGACCCTTATAGGGTTGCCACCCAGCCGGTATTTTACCGGCAGGCCGGTAAAAAATTGGCTTCTGCCCAATGTTAAGTCTATGTAGGGAATGCCATGGCCGGTATTTTTTTTAAGAGAAGGAGGCAACCCTAGACCCTTATCCTAACAGCATGTGCACAACACAGCATGGACTATAGGCAACAGAGTTTTAATATATTCCCCACCTGCCAACTCACCCATAGGACACTTGGCAATGAGAGAGGATGAAAACTGCTGTGGCTTCATCAAGCTGCTCTACTGACATCTGAGCACATACTCTCACCTTACCAGACACTGCAGGTGAGCACTGAAAGAGTAACAAGAGCACATCTGCTGCCTCTGCACTGTTGCAGAGACAGCAGTCTGTCCTCTGGCTCCATAGAAAGCAATAGGAAGATCCCAATATTGCCATTCTAAAGTTAACGATTTTGGGACTGTGACCTCTGACAGCAAATGCTACTTTTGGAGTTTAGTGCATGTGGCAGTGTGCCACATTAATATATAAACACTCCCACATGAATATGCCAATGGCTCATTAGACTGCATTTCAATATGCAAATGAGCCGTTGTTGATATAGTTAGTTAAAAATCATAAGACTATCAAAGGCATCGATTCATGGTGATGTTGGTGGATTGTGGTGGCTTGATGGCAGATTCACAGGGATATGATGGTGAACACATTTTAGTGCATACTGTCAATATGCCAACAACACACATATGACAAAAGATTGGCAACCTGGCTCCCTTAACAACCTTTAGTGCCTCTCTCCACCAGGTCTCAACCAGGGAGATACACCCCCTATTCTCTGACCAGCTTGTTCCTAATCAAAAGGGCAGCTCCTGACTGAACATTAAAGCAGCAGTAAACTTTTTATGAAAACCTACATTTTATAGGGGGTACTCCCATCCCATGGCCGTCAGTTGACTTAGTCAAATGCTATAACAGTTCAAATTGTCAGGAAGTGAATTATGATGTGATTATTTCCTGAAAGATCAAACTGACTCAGCAGTCTCTATCACATTCTTATGGAGAACTGTATTTCAGTGACTCACTTCTCCCATGAAATGCAACAGTATAACTAATTGGTATCTGATCTCTAGGGGCATAGTTAATATACAAAAAATAAGGAATTTAAACTGTAGTAACTCTGGAAATATGCATCTCTCAGCAGTGGTAGTACCCTTGTTTTACCCAGCAGAAAAGATACTACAATACACCATTTTTTCATAAAAACCTTTACTGCTTCTTTAATTTCTGCCATGTTTGAATCTTAGATCCTCCCACTTAGGCTACAGTGAGTGGAGCTCTTAAAGGTTCCCACCCAGTACGGTTTCTTATAACAAATATAAATACTAAAAAAGAGTAACTGCATAAAATGCTCATATTTCCAGGTACGAATGCAAATTACACCTTTGCTCACATGGAAAACATGAGTATCAGTTTGTTTATACTGGGGAAAATACATACATCTGTGGGTGTTTAGAATTCAGGAGTCAGGCAAAAAAAAAAATAATAATAATGTCGGCCTACATGGACATGATATCCATTAGTGATTAAATATTACTTTTGGAAAATCAGTCTAGGCAGAAGTATTCATAGTGGCTATTAGGACTATCTACCCATATTGGGATGATCCTTTATTTTTAGGAGATATTACTGTTCCTTTAGTTAAAACGTTTACTGATTAGAACCCTCCCCTTGTTTGTTCTTCTCCTGTTTGTTAAGTTACTTTCAGCATGATATCCATTACACATATCACTCGTTAGAACATTGCTTACATGAACAGGGATCAAAAGGTCAAGTTTTGAGTCTAAACACTTATTGAAAGAGCAAAGTTTAATCACAGATTTTAAGGCCCAATAGATACTTTTTAGAAATGATAGGTAGGACTACATGATATTTTAAAGGGTACAAATCCTTTTCATTTTTACTTGATACATCTCATTAAGAAATGTTAAGTTCAATTGTTTTACATGGAGTAGGCTTTATTATTAAACTACTAGTAGAAGAGCCCATGTACATGGGCCACAGTGGTGTGCGGTTGCGTTGCTGTCATGCGCAGTAGAGACTGCCCGTGCCGCAGCTGATACAGAGCTGGACACTCCAAAGTCAGACCTCCGGTCTGACTTCGGAGCGGCCAGCTCTGTATCAGCCTCGTCACGGGCAGTCTCTATTGCGCATGACTGCAGCACTTGTAGCAGTCGCTACTGCGCATGACTGCATCGCTACAAACTTTGTAGCAAATTATTATATAGGATACTGTGTTGCTCTATATTGTCCTTTAAAATGAAACTCTGCCTTTCACATGGGCAACAGAGTGCTGTAGTGGGGATGTCACCTATTTTGAAAGGTACTACACTGGACTTACTGCCCTGTATGAATGCACAAATACAGTAAATATGCAGTATGTAAAGATTCAGGAAAGAAGGTCTGCATGGTGGGCTATACAGAGCTGGGTTAAATTTCCAGGTGTCCCTAGGCAATGCACTCTTAGCTCTGCCCATTGACAATCCTCCATTCCTCACCCCCAAGTCCCATCCACTGTTTCCTGGCAAAAATAACCTTGGCCTACAACAAGCAAGAACAAAAAAAGCTTTTAGCCACTTAAATGCTTGAGAGACCTCCAGGGCAGGCCTGGCCTGGGGGAAAGGGTTTAATTGCCCTATGGTCTGGTAATATATCTGGGCCATTCGGCCACTGCCTCAATCTCCCATTTGCTGCTATAATTGGAGTTTTGCAGGTGAAACCACAGAGCTGCAATCCAAATGGAGCTACACTAGTTGCATAACTAATTCCCTTGTATGCTCTAGGACATCGCCAGTGTAGTATTACTTAAATTGTAAGCCCTGTGGTATAACTAATTTAACTCCTTTAGATTTGTAAGCTCTGTGGTATCACTAGTGTAACTCCAGTTTGACTGTAAGCTGTGTATTATCACTAGTATATCCCCTTTTCAATTGTAAGGTATGTGGTATAACTAGTTTTGTTCCATTTCAGTTGTAAACTCTGTGGCATCACTAATGTAGGTTTACTTTAATTGTAAGTTCTCTGGTATATTCATTTCAGTTGTAAACTCCATGGTAACACTTGCCTTACTTCACAACATTAATGCCAGGGGGTAGTCTGGGATGGTAGTTTAGAATGATAATAGAAATGGTCCACTTGATTGTACTTGCCCCCCAGACCACAAGTTGCCAGCTGTCCCCTGCATATCTCCAAAGCACTGCTCCGCAATGTGTTCGTGACACTATCATTCGGGGGTTAAACTATAGCCTGTAAAGCAGTATAAAACTGGCACAGGGATATTGAGATTTCCCTGGTCATACCCACAATTCAAAATGCGGGTGTTGCCAACACATCTGACATGTCCATCAAAATGTGGAACATTATGCATTTGCCTAATATGCTAATTGGGAAATCCAGCCCTAAATCTATGGAGCTGTCTGAAGGCCTTTTACTTGAGTGTTGTTAGAGGTTGCAATTCTCATCTCAGACTCCAGTGAGTACTGACCTATGTGGATACCAGTCCATAATATTATTTGGCATTCACATGGGCCAGCCATCAAGCATGCCCCTCATCTTGCTCAGTTGTGTAACATAGGAGAAGATAAGAGAAAGAGAATGGGTGACAGAGCTGCAGCAGGAGGTTGCAATAGTCCTAACTTGAAGTAAGGCCAGAGTTCATCAAACTGCAGGAAGAGCATGTATATGCCATAAATATTGACATATACCTTTGTAATTGTGTGTCCATCCCATAGATTTCCATGGGATTCGAGAGGATGAACCATGCAGAAGAGAAAGGTAGGTCTTTATGATACAGGTCGTTAATGAACTGGAGAATACACAGGAAAATCAGAGGGTATCTTTATGCTTTAGCAAATTGTTTTTTTTACAAAACAGATCCCTTAGCTATATCACTCAACACCCTCATATCCCACCGTGTTAACATTTTTGTATGCATTGTTCTAATTTTGAGGGAAACCAATGGCACTATAGGGAACAAATACAAACTCCCCAAATTCTCAATGATATTGAGTTAAATGGAACTTTTACCTCTTGAATGCTAGAGGAGTCTCCAACACATTGGGAAGCAATAAGCTGGAGACCTATCTAACATTCAAGGGACTAAAAATCCTATATAAATCAATGGGAATTTGTATTTCCTTCATTTCTTGCAGTAGCCCATATGAGAGAAGCCCCACTTCCCAGGTAATACAAGAAGCATAATTACATTACACTGTGCCATTCCTTGTGTTTTCTGGTCCTACCTATGTCAGTATTTGGTTAATATTTGTATGTCTATTTCTTTATTTTTAATGGGTCCCTAAGATGGTTGGCTTAATTTTTGGTCATCTGTACAATTGCTTTCCTGCCTTGGGGCGGATATGTAATTTCCACTTCACCTTCCCTATAGCCAGGGTTCTGCTGAATATTTCATATTGCTTTGGTCGCATACCAAAAAATGAAGTTATAGCTTTATGTGCAGTCTACTTCAGACCCTGAAGTCATCCCAGACTGATGCAAGAGAATCTCCAGCTGCTCTTTAGCTTCATCACTGCAAGGGATCACCTTCCAAAATAGTGTTTCTTGTCCCATTGAAAGAATACACTTATAGACTTATCACACTCTACGGAGTTTCTCCCTAGACGTCTGGGCCTGCAAAGTCTGCAAATATTAGGATATCTGCAATGTGTGAAACGTATACACCAGATGGATACACCAACAGAATATGTAACACCAGTATAAAGTACTATCCAGGTACAGTCTCTTTTAGCTCATAAGTGCCATATATAGAGAAGAAATATCCTGAATCACATTATACTGATCCTACCCAGATGAAGTGGCAGGCAATTCCTCTCTGAACATGAAAAGCAGCCATTATGAGATGTACTTTTCAGCCTTCTTGGGCCTTGTCACTGAGGTGCGGCTGACCTCTCTACAGTAGTGAAAAACAGGTCCATATATGGATTCTCCTATTACCCTTAGGGTGGCTAGGCCCAAAGGCAATTACCATATGCAAAGTGGTGGTCAGAGCTACTCAATTAGACAGGACTGGTATTCTACTAAGGATGCAATATCTTTTAGCTCACAAGTGCCATAATCCTGCTGATTATGTTAATGTGTACTGAAATCACATCATACACATCCTATCCCAATACGTAATTTCTTCCTCCAGAGAAGATAGATCAAGTGCATTATCAAATTCAATATCTTTGGATGGTCTCATCCATGTCCATAAGACCCTTTAGGTCCATACTGACAGAGAATATAGAGGCAGTCTCTTGTACCACACTTCATATGAGGATTCTGAAACAATCTATGATCAGGACATGGGATAAAAAAACAAGTTCCTCAACTGTCATCTGCAGATGCCTTCCAAGGTGAAGTTGCCTGTGCCATGGTTGTCCAAAAGGAACATTTGTACAGTTATGTTCTGGTCAGACCCAGTCTGGACACTCATCACAAAAGATGTCATCAAGCAATAGATCAAAACAGACAATAATGCAGTAGTAGCCTAATCTCCAGACAAGAAGGCATAAGGAGTGGAATTCAACCAAGGGATATTTATCTATCTGATGAAGAAATGGTGGTTACCTCAGAAAGATCTAAGGGCAATCAGAGAGAACACCAAACATCCAAGATTTTTCCCAAACTCATCCAGGGATGCCATACTCCAGAGATGGAACTTCTTAAAGTTAAAGGTTTCCACCTCTGAAGTTTATTCCCCTGGTACTAAAAAATCATGCACACAAATACAATTAGGATAATGATCACTCCTATCTGGCCCAGAAGGTCCTGGCAGTACCTTCTCTTCAGATGCAGAGCCCAACATTCTTCCAGTCAGCCAGACCCTATTACACTAAGGTCCAGTAGGGCATCTCCAGTGTTTTCATCTGGATCATGGTTCCTGAAAATACAATCCTGAAAGATCATGAATTGCCAACAAAAGTAATTCACCTTATTCTAAATGCCTGGAAGAAAAGCACCTCTAAAGAAGTTTATAAAAGAACTTGGGAAAAAATCTATTCCGTATATTCTGGAGTTCATGTCTGATGATTTTTATAAAGGACTGTCCCCCGATATACTTAAAGTACGATCTCAGCCTCTGGTAGTATCCTGGAACAATTATTTGCTAATCATCATTTAATCAAATGATTGATTAAATGAGAGAAGAACCACAGACCAAGGATGATTAACTTCTCCCCTATTGGAATTTGAACATTGTCTTGACTGCTCTCAAATGCTATTCGTTTGAACCACTGGAAGAATAAGTTTTCTATGAAATAACACTTTCTAATCTTCAAGAAGGAGTCTGTTGATCTGAAACTGCCTCCAGAATTCATTCCAAAAGGCTTTTCTTCCTTTCACAGAAGGCAGAGAATCCTCAGACATTCAATAAAAAGGAACTCCATATACTGGATATGAAGAAATTCATACTTCTACCCTGGCAGAAGAAGTCTAGCATTTTTCAACAATTTATTTGAAGCATCCAAAGGCTTAAAATGCTCAAAACTCACTATTGTCATGACTAGCTATCACAAAAGCATATACTTCTCTAAATTCCCAGTGAAGAGCAGGGTCCACTCAACAAGAACCACTGAAACCTACAAGACAGTGAAGGATGAGGCTATGGAGTTGATTTGTAGAGCTTTCTTTTGGAAGATTATTCATATTTTTGGAGACTTTATGGGCTGAACCTTCAAGCTTCTTGAGAGGATGCTTATGGCTCCAATATTCAGTGATCTGTCATGTCTTAATTATTATTATGGTTATCGCTTAGGTGTGCTACCAGAAGACATGAAGGAAAAAATCAAAAATTGTCCTGCCTGTCAATCTTATTTCATTGGTGATCAGCATAGCTTCCTTCCCTTTTTTTGTATAATACATTTTATATTTGCACGCATCATAGGTTGTCTGGGAGGTGGGGCCACTCTTAGATGTGCTATCTATGGAGACAAGAAGAAAAAACAATTGACAGGTAAGAAAAATTATGTCTTTGTCCTCTATCATGCAGTTAGTCTGTCCCAGAACTGTTCCACCTTCTTTGTCATATGGACCAGGGTTTATAGGCATTATCTAAGGATATTATAGTATTATGGAATTTGTTGCCACTTTTTATATGGTATTTACAATTAAGATGTTAATACTTTGTATAAAATCTCTCATTTGCCAAGGCAAGGTACTAGTACATTTACTACAGTAACTAAGCCTCCACAGTTATGCAGCCAGATATTTGTGTGACAGCTGGTGAAAATGTGGTTTTCTCTCAACGAGTATAAGTTAGTAGCTAGCAAAGCTACTTTGTAGGTCAAAACGGGCTACAAAGTCAACTTCAAACAATTTTTTTAACCCAAGATGCACTAGAATTTATTTCTGGGTTTTATTATTATTATTATTATTATTGTTGTTATTATTATATTAATTGTATTTTGTAAGAGAGAATGATTCTCTCAGTTATAAGAAGAGCTGGGGCAAACCAAGGGCACCATACGGGGCAAGTAGAACTTCTATTGATTAAAAATGGACTTTAACCCCATTGGCTGATAGTGATATCTCCACCACATTTTAAAACAAAGCACCAGAGGCATCTCAAGTATTTAATGGGTTATAACAGCCTCGTTTAAATCAATGGGAAAATTGTTGTTCCTTGTGGTACAGTTGGTTGCTCCAGAAATGCTCTGATTCTTCTTAGTACACCAACCTTAATGGATTTTATGTCCATCCTATCAGAGACACTTATTGTTGGTCATTAATTTGGAAACAACACGTCAGATCAATTTCAAAATAAGTAAATTATGTTGCCCCAAGATGACAACAAAAGCCCAACTTTAGACAGCTCCAGCATGCATTTCTGCTTATTTTAAGGCAATAGGAGCACATATGTTACAAGGTGTTAGTGTCCCTTTGAACATGAGTATAAAACAAAAGAAAGCGCAAACCAATGGCACCTTAGGTCAGTAATAGGTGAAAACAGAGACTTAGGTGGAAGTGGCAGCAGATAGCAATAGCACACTTAACTAAACTCAGAATATATACAATATATAATCCACACATACTCCATAAACCCAAGACCCTACATAAAGCTAATAAGGAAACATCAAAATAAACAGTATAATATACAGGTACTGTAGGTCCAATTTACTTCTTAAGCCAATGGTACAATCCAGTTAACCCTGAATGGTAGAGGTTTGTGTAACTCAATGTGTTGCAAACCCATCTGGCACTAAAATGGTTAATTAAAGACCAACGGTAATCAATGCTTTTGTATGAGACAGCGATTTAATGTCATCAATAAAATTATTAGTGCAGCCCTTGAGGGGTTAATCAAACCTTATCAAGGACTATGGAAGTCCAAAACACGAAAAACAAGCTTGTATTAGAGCAGTGCAATCTGTAGGTACCAGCAGCGCCAGAAGATTTTGTCCCTCCTGTGGGGCTGTGTGTTGGCTGGGAGCTCCTCCACTAGGACTCTGGCTAATGTTACTGTGAAAGTAGTCTGTTGTCTGGATTAAATCAGGCTCACCCATATCTTCAGGCATCTCTAGTTTATCTTAATATTGTTGTTTTGGTCAAACTTTCTTTCAAAGATAATCTTAATACTTGCCATCATTTCTTGCTGCTTCCATACAGGGTCATCTGTTGCTGGGAATTTTCCTGCCTTCATAGCCTTTGCAACTCTTAACCCACTGTGATAAGCAGTCCTCTGATTCTTTGAGAAGATTAGATTAGCACTGTAAAGTGTCTTATTATCAGCTGATTAAGACAGCACTCAGAGAGGGCAGAATCCTCTGTGGTCAAGGTGAATGTCAGTGGCTTTACCTGGACCTCATTAAAGGGACAGTAATACTTAAAATGTAAAAAAAAAAAAATATGTTGTAGGGTTTATCCCACTGAGTAAAACAAGGGTACTCCCACTGCTGAAAGGTGTTTTATTCAAAAGTTATTACAACTCAAAGCTGAATTTTATAGGTACAATACCACAGTGGACTGAAATTGTACAGTGGAGCTGTTGCTACACCTTCCCATGGACAGCTCTAGCTGGATAATGGAATCCCCTTTATCCATAGTTCAGTACTCACTGCCCATCCACAGAGAAAAAAGATTGTCCCAACTCTAAATGTGAGCCAAACTGATGCTATCCTGCAATGTAACAACCAAAAAAGATGTAATGATATTCTTTACTTCATACAGACGTAGCCCCACAGTATGGACCTAATCTGCGATGTTCTTTAATAGACAATGAATTTGCGCAATAGTGTTATATATCAAAAAGCAGGTAAAGCCCTCCCTCCCCTCTCGTTATACTAACACTATAGGAGTATACCAGTGCGTTTCTTATCTAAATAGTAGATTGATGAACCAACACAATCGGTGACCATAAAATCATACTTTAATTCTTTATATCTCAGAACAATATTGACAGTTGGCTTTAAACCAGATAGAATGATATACAGGGAAATATCTGACTGATGAACTGTGCTCACTACTATCTGCGCTATGCTGATCATTATCTGTATGCTACATTGTTTATTTAGATGTGTTTTGGTACATTATCTGTATGTGATGCTGTTTGTTTTGATGTGTTTCCCTTTTTAGCTTTATATAGGGTATTGGGTTAAGGAGTGTGTGCGGATTATTTATTTAAACATTAGACCTAAAGTTTTAGCCTCATCAGCCAGCACCTAACACCCTGGTATATATAAGTGGTAAACACAGGAACAGAAATATTGCTGCAGCGAATTACAACTTTGTCCATCAAGTGCTATTTTTGTGCCTCAGATATGATTAACTATTTTACTTCTCAATGTGTTGCACAGCACTCCGGTCCTCAATGGGTTAACCTTAGCAGTAGGTTTGATGGAGTGAATTTTATTCTACTCCAAACACAAAGCAATTAACAGTTTTCTGAAAAATTCCCTTCAGTCACTAAAGGTCAAAACAGTTGTCATCATTATCTCCTCTTCATTTATTACGTTTTTTCTTATTGAAAATTTATTATCACTTGCTTCACAGGTTATATTGAATAAATTGGTAGGATGTCAAAAGAGCAATTTATGGGGAATTTTCAGTCCCTGGTGAAAATGAAAACTATATAAAAGAGATGCATACATTGTTTTATGTACTGTATATAATGGATGTAGAAGACAGAGAGAAATAAGACAGAAGACTGGAAGGGAAATGAGGAGAGAGGAGAAAGAATGGAGATGCCCGCAAAAATGAGCAATGAGATAACAATTTAACCCTTTGAGCATAAGAGGGGTGTGCAACACATTGGGTTAAATAAGGGATATGGGTACAAGGAGTTTGGAAAGTGGCCCCAGGATACAATGTCTACAGAGTTGGCCCTGTTTTTACCAGGAGAAAACAAATGGAGTGACTTGGGTGTGTACCACTCCAGCTATATAGACTAAACAGAAACATAATCAAGAGAAATAAAGAATAGTATAATTTTTAATTAACTCTTTGAGTGCCAGAGAGGTACCCAACACATCCATGGCACACAAAATGTGCATGTTAAATAATAGGAAATGTGAAACTTTTGATCTTTTCACCCAAAATGTATGTATTCTTAAGAATTTCATTTTGTATTGAAATATTTTTGAGATTCCTAAATGTCGATATTGTTTTTAAAAATTCAAATAGTGGCAGCTGTGTTCATTACAGTTTTATTTATTTGTTATTTTTATTTTCATTTATTTTCAATCATTTCCCCACTTGGTTTACATATGCAGCTCCATCTAGAAACTGGCATACTGAACTAGAGAATCATGAGCAATTTGCAAATAAAGCAGCGAACACCATAGGGAACAAATAAACATTTCTTTTGATTCAAATAGGACTTTGAATGTGGACACAGCACAAGAATGACTTTAGAGGGGAATTATAGCCTAGGAATTAGTGTCCCTTAATGATCGTTGATGTATCAGGAATATTTGATGGCCCCTGTGTTAAGGACCGGTGATGGCCCTGGCACATCATGATTTTTTTTTTAATCACAACGTGGATGCAGAGATCACTGGTAGAACCTAAAATTGACTGCTATGAGATCTGAAATCAGAGTCACTCACTTTTAGCCTCTCCAGCGGAGAGCCGGTACTTTTGATCGCTCACACGTACCAGCTCTCCAAACACAAAAATCACCTTGATTCTCCAGTGCACCCCACCCCTGGACCCCATGGTCATTAAGGGATTAAGTTATATAACAGATTGTTTTATCTAAGTAGGTGTATTTCATGCAGCAGTCAGGTATCTAAATGTATATATTTTTTGCAGAATATGCAGAAGCATAACAACAGGAGGTGCAGAGGGTGTAGTTGCACCAGGGCCCAGCAACCAAAGTAACTCTATCTGTTCCTGGGTCCTATAGGTTCTAATTATGCCTCTGTGAAAATATGTTTGTGTTAGATGGCCCAAAACTGTTTGCACCGGGACCCGCCACTGATTAACAATTTTCTGTATATAGAGATCCCAGAAGTCAGCCTCTAGCTCACACCTTCCCAACAAACAATGGACTTCAATAAACCTGAATGACTCATAATGGACACTAGTCTTTATCAGATTATAAACTGAAACAACTAACAGTAGGACACCTTCTTAGCTAACCCCTTCATTCTCACAAATTAAGAGCCACTTATTCCCTTATTTGCCCTTACAGAGCTGGTTCATGGGGAAGCACCTTAGGCGCCTGCCTAGGGCCCTGTCAAGTTGGGGGGCCCACAAAGCCGAACTAGTCCCACAATGAAAAACTTGGCCAGTGGGAAGATCAGACAGATTTTCCCCACCAGCAAGCTGAGGTCTGTGCCTCCTTCGGCACAGGACTTTACATGCACCTCTGTCACTGTGCCCAGAACTCTAGTAATGCAGAGAGCCAGGATATGACATTATCTCCTAGTGCTCTGCATTATTGGAGAGAGGACCGCACTGGAGCTGCTAATAGAGGTCTGTGCAGAATTTTCTTCCATGCCGCTGGACCACCAGGCGTGAGGGCCCCCTCCTGTGCCAGCAAAGAATGCAAGTAGGAGGGGGCTGCAGGAAAGGGGGATTAGGGGAAAAACTGGAGGAAACGGACTAAGGGGGGCAGAGAAATGGTGAAACTGGCTGGAGGGCAGAGAAACAGGGAAACTGACTGGAGGAGGTAAGGTCAATGGTTTCACTGGTGTAGCCCCATTTTAATTGTAAGCTCTGTGGTGTTCCTAGTGTTGCCCCATTTCAATTGCAAGCTTTGTGGTAACACTAGTGTTGCTCCATTTCAATTGTGAGGTCTGTCATACTTTTTTTTTATTGTATTTAACCCCCAGATGCCAGTGAGGTGCCTACTGAAATACTTTGGCCAAAGGGGTTAAAGCATTAAATTTGTCTTTTATTAAGTTGGTACTAATAGCTCCACTCAAAGAACAATGCACAAATAGAGAAAGGATTTTGGCAAGAGAAGGGGGCAAGCTGACAGGGTCCCCAATTTGAGATCCTGCCTAGGGCCCTTTTGAGCTTACTATTACTAGTACATAATTGTATGAATTTGGGGTATTACTTTTGATTTAATCCTTTTCTAAAATTATGATTCATGATATTTGTGTTTATCTAAGTGCATTTATGAGTATAAGGAGATGGTTTTGATCAGATATTTGTCCTCTAATACAAAGGTCTGCATTGTTGGAATCTAGCACCACCAACTGGAATTATAGCCCATATTCACTTTACATTCTCTTACTGTGCTCTGTGTACATTGACTTTAGGGAAGCTAACAGGAAAAAAACATATCTGTTAAAGCTGGGTCTTTTATGGTTAATTTGTAACACTGACACCTCTGGGAATAGCAGCTTTAACCCTTTGCCCTTTGACTGCCAGAGAGGTGTATGTATTATATATATATATATATATATATATATATATATATATATATATATTACTGTTTTCATGTTACTTGCCCGTTAAACATATGAAATTGCCTATCCAGCTCAGAAAATATTTACTATACCCCCACCATATTGGTAAAATTGAATAATTTGATTTGGAACACATAAAACATATATCATCAATGAGGGTAATATCCTTTATATAAGATAAAATACTAATGGTTGGCCTCTGTACAAAGCAGCAATTTGCAATCTGCAGCCTTCCACCTGATGTTGGTCTATCTCGGTCATCATTCTCAGTGGGCTTTAGGCTGCCAATAATAACGAAATTGTAATGCAACAATAGGTGGACGTCCACAGGCTACCTTAACTTGGTTAATAAATTTGCTAAAATGTATATCACACACCTAAGCCATTCTAGGGCTCAACTAAATCTTACATTCAATATCCTAATTATTTTCTTTAGTCTAACGTCATGATTCATCTCATGAAAATAGAACCCAATTAATCAATAAAAAGGAATAGATTGCATAGAGTGGTAAACATAATGATTATATTTGTATGAATTTCTGTGACGGGTACATAATAATGATGTATTTTAACATAGTCTGAACACTTTTGATGCACATATAAGGTTAATACAGACTACAGCTAGAGTAGTCAATCTTTGGACCTCCAGCTGTTATGGAATACAACTCTCATCATCCCCAAATAGTCAATGGCAAAGAAGGACCAAAGTGTGGCTTCTCCTTGACAACAGCATAGTATCTAAATAATTCATAGTGAGGAGAGGGATTCCTCAAAATGTTGCAGTAAGCCCACTGATGTGATGCAGACAAAAGAAGAGGTGAAGGTGCCCCTACTGCAGACAAACTTTATAGATAGCAAAATCCCAGAGAAAATTCCACAGAATGGTACTCACAAAAGGGGTGGCCGCAATCTCACATATGTGTGCCCTCTCGTTTTTGTCATTCCTTTGATGCAATAGATTATACGAAATGAGAGGAAAACACAAAGGAGTGCCAGATCCAAATAAATAATTTTAGGGCACTGATGACAATCACTGTCCCAGACTCAAAATTAGAAATAATTTGCACTACTGTGTACATATTCAAAGGTAGCGTGTTAGGCTTACAGTTTGCTATATATAAACTTACACACATAGCATTCAATGTCTGCCTCATTAGTAAAGATTAGGATGGAATTTGTATTATTTATTTATTTATTTATTTGCTGACCATATATCAAATATGGTAAGCAAAAAAATAAATGTGTCAGATGCATCTGCTTGTGGGGTTGGATTGACCATGCCCAAGGCCATAAATGACTCCAGTTTGCATGTCTCTACTCTATTAGATAAGAAATTATATAAGAAACAACAGGTCTTAAGAAGAATGTACAAATAAGACAGAGTATCTCTTTATAATGTAAATTCACAAAACATTCACAAAAACTCACATTTACAAGAGTCAAGGCCAGAATGTGAATTTAAGAAAAGAAGATGATAGAAGAGTCAAATATAAACCACAGACAGGATGCTGAGTTAGTTGGGTTTATTTAGATCCTCCCTGTTGTAATAAAACTGAATGCTGAACTAGAGTTAGGTGACAAAATGAGTAGTTCTTTTTTGGCAGACATTTTAAAATGACGAATGGATTGTTTTGTCCCCAAAGAAGCTGGGGATTGAGCCCACCTATGCATTTAGGTGCAGCCCAATAGCTCCATTGCTAATCGTGAGATTAACATCATTACATGCCCCAAATTGGCAACAAGATCTGGGGCTTTCAGCATGAGACCAGGAGCATTAGCCCCCTCAGTTAGTACCTAACAACTCTATTGGTGATAGGCTACCTAGGAACAAATGGCCATAAAGCAGTTAGAAATACAGTATTTGACAGAATTTGCAGAGTAAGTATAATCTGTTTAGAAATGGTAAAAAAAGTAAAATTAGTTCTTCCAGAGAAGAAAATGAGACGACCCAGTACAAGACAGGGGAACTGATGAAACAGGAGAGGGACAAAGAACAATAAGTAAAAGAAGTGAAATACAAGTGATAGGTTCCATAAAGTGGACAATCTGAGCAAGGAAAGAATGGTCTACAGTGTCAAAGGCATAACCTAGGTCAAGTAAGATAAGAATAGAAAAGTGACCTTTGGAATTAGATTACACATAGAGCTATCTCAGTTCAGACTGAAGTACAAAACTAGATTGCAGTTGGTCCAAAACAAGACCTAGGCACTGGTCAGAATTACAAGAGTCAAGAGGGGTCAGCAGGAGCCTTTTTTAGAATTGTCTGGGGTAGCTCTAAGAGGCATAGTAGAATTAACTATAGCATATTGCATCAGTGCTGAAGCTATAGGCTTTAATGGGAGGACGTGGGCTAGTGAGAGCTGGTAGTAACAGATGATAAGGGAACTTTAAACACATCTGGCTGTCACTGGACTAAACAAGCATTTTATTCTTTATGATACTCTTTATTATATTTACTTGCAGCATAACTTGTTCCACCTTTAAGACATTAGGGGCCTCATGCATAAAGCAAAAGATGAACAGTCCTTGATAAAACCAACTGTATCATAGGGGACAAATGAAAGTCCTCATGGATTTGAATTGTGCATTTAACACCTTGAATGCTGGAAAGGGTCTTCATAGCATTGTATAGCAATGCACTGAACAGCTCTCAAGCATTTACAGGTTAAACACCCTTTTAAATCAGAGGGAATTGCAACTTCATAAGAAGTGATCTGTTTTTGTTTTTGTTTTTTTTTACCAATATAATTACTTCAAAATGTCATTAATGAACATCAACAAATAATGTTTGCATTAACACTGCATGTTAAGGCCCTAACTTTTCTTTAAAATGTGTTTAGCAATGCAACCTGTCCACCAAACCTAGTGTTGATGTCACAGAAGAAGGGGTTTAACCCCTTAAGGACCAGCGGTCCCGGGGTGTATGGTCCTTTAAGGACCAGATAGGGAATTTCGGCGTGCTGCCCCACGTGACTGATCACGTGTGCCGACACGCCGAACGAGGGACTGAGAGAGACCGCTCCGGTCTTGGAACGATCAACTTCAGTCCCCGGTATTACTCACCGCGCTCCTGCAGGAGTGCGGTGAGTAAAAGTATGTGACGTACCAGGACCGTCACTGCTCCTTAAGTGCCGGACCAGCGTGACGGTCCGGGTACATCACCGGACGCGAAGGGGTTAAAGGGAAGCATACATTGTAAATCAAGGACCTTAAACTTTTTGCCATATTTTGAAAATGAAGGTTCACTGGAAGCATAACAGACCCTGTCCTGTGGGACACTCTTACCAACCAAAGAGAAAATTAAAATTACATAACAGCAACAGGTACCTTTGGGAATTACCACCCTAAGGATTAGTGCTACTTTCATTGTATTGTAAATTGTTATTTACATGTTATCCTGTTTTCACTTGTTGTGAAGGATAAAGGTTTTATTATTTTACATATATATGAATGTGTGGTACATTGTTATTAGTTCCTGGGTGCATTTACTTTGTCCATAGGCAGGTCTCAGTCAAGTGCAGGCACTGCCAAACCTGCTATTACCCGAATTTCTCTTGTGCCCGATTGGGGAAATAGGGACCCCAGGACAGAATGCTCTCCACCAGAAGGCCATGCACTTAACTTTATGAACTGAAAACTCCTCCCTATCCTCATGATATTTTTCTCCTCCTCCCTGGCTAATCATCATTTTTTAGTGCCCCAGGCAAAGGGTTTGATGTTTTCAATGCATCATTCAAGGCTGTTCATAGAGGCAGTGGAAAACTATACCTGGATACCCACCATTGCAGGACAAGTCAATTATGTATATACCAAATCTAGTCAAAGCAGGTCTGGTAAAGGCTAGATCTCTCCCTTGTAAGGGAAGACCACCCAGATAAGCATAGCACTTCCACACTCTTTAAAATAGGATATTGTAAATAATATGTTATGAAGGGCATTCAGGTAATAGCCTTGTCTCTCCATTTTGTATAATTTCCAGCGTTTCTATAAGCAAAGCATACAGGCTGTCCTGCTGCAGGGAGGACATCTTACTGTGGTCCGGTCAGATGCAGCATGTTGGGTACTGCAGATGACATAATCTCCATAGACCAAATAGGCACTCCAACTTGGTTGCTGCCTGCCGTAGCATCCTCTTTTCCCTGAGACCTCTAATCCTCTACATGTGTTTAAGGTAATAATAACATTTTATTGTTACTTCCCCCTTTTCCTATATGAATGTAAGAGTAATAGCCAGTTGGAATCTCATTTATAAAGACTTCCCTCTCTGTGATGGAGTTTTGTTAATTTTCTTTCCTAACCTATAGTGATAGAGTATATGTGCAGTATTCCTATCATTTTCTTTGATACCCAGGACCATTTTGTACAAATTTTCTGGGGCACAATTAGGAGTCGTGAGGATAAGGTCACCATGTCTGATTTCAGGAAGATAGAATCATAGCCCTAAGAAAACAGACTATGCTCTGCTACAGCATTTTTTCCTGTAGTTTATGCAAGTGTACGTCAGAATTGAATCAGAGTGGAGTATTTACATCATTTGTTTCTGCTCAGTCTGCTACTTCTACCATAAATAAAACAAGAACACGTCCAGCTTATGTGGAACCTAACTTGGTAAAACAATGATCTCAGTCCAGCTCAACCACCCCTGAATCCACTGACCAAGTGCTAGGCAAATGGTTGTCTAATCCACTTAGCAGAGGCACTAGGAAAAGAGCAGCACCATGACCATTTCTATAGCATAACACCATTCTTTAAATAGAATCTATTTCTTCTACATAAGAAGATGAGGCTTTGAATTAATCAGATTAGGAGCAGTTTTTTTCCAGCAGATAGAGAGCCACCGGATTTATGGAGTTCTGTTAGGATAGAAGAACTGGATAAATCAATTTTAGAAGTTCACCAGGTCTCTTGCCAGCAGCAGCCCCTGAAGATCATAATAGCTATTTATTAAAATGCAAAAGAAAATAATCTATTATGTCTCCCGTTCATAAAAAATTATAACTGAAGAATGGAAAGATCCAAATCAGACACTGAATATTCCTAAGAGGTATGGATACATGTATCCATTTTCACAAGAATATGTGAACAGATTGATGAAGCCTCCCTTGGTAGATGCACCATTCTCCAGATTATCTAAGCACACTGTTATCCTAGTACAAAATGCAACAGCTCTGAGGGAACATGATTGATGTATAACTTGAAAAAAACACAAAAGATGATATTTTCAAGTAGTGGGGCAATCTTCAATCATTTGTGGAAGCATGTACAAGAAGAGCCATGAAGTCTTGGGCTGAACAACTGTCTCAAATAATGCAAAATAATGAATCCAAAGAAGAATTACTAAGTATAACCAGGCTAGTACAAGCTAATTTTTTCTGTTGTGAGGCAGTTTTAGAAATTACACAAATGCCAGACAGGTACTCAGATATCTGGGCAGCAAAAAAAATCACTGCAGCTCTAGATCTGATAAAAAAGCCAACAACTTCAATTGCATTTACTGGAAGCATGCTTTTCAGAATATATCTTGAAAAAAATATTCTCTCACAAAGAAGAACAAGTGTGTTTGATCCACTCTAGCATAATTTTAATCTTGATTTCAATAGTAATTCCAAAACAAGCATATTCAAACAGTAATCCCTCCAAAACACTGTTTCTAAGTAAAATATTTCAGGGGAAGTGACAAACATAAAAGAATCCACTGTCCTAAACAGCTATAACATAAAGGCCTTGTTCCAAACCCCCCTTTACAGAGATGGCTAACACCATTCCATCAACATGGAAAGAAATCTATAAAAATCACTTGGTGATAAGAAACACTGTCAGTTAGATACTGTCTTCAGTTCAAGACAATCCGTCCAAGAAGATTTTTAATGTTTCACATTCCAAAAGAAAACCACACAGCAACTGTCTTCTTTCAAACCATTTAAAGTGTGATAACTGCTGAAGTAATCAAGCCTGTCCCCAAAATGTAGAGATTCAGCAGTTTTTACACCAATTTCTTTACAGTTCCCAAAAAACACAGAGGTTTTCAGACCTGTGTTGGACTTAAAGAAGCTAAACAAGTTCATAAGAGTACCCAAATGCACAATGGAATCCATCAAGCTGTTATAAATGCCATGGAGGCTGGATGATTTCCTATCATCACTGGACATCAAAGATGCCAATCTTCACATACCAACAGAGCTAAATCTCCAACAGTCTTTCAGATTTGCTTTCTGGAAGAAATATTTTTAATTTGTGGATCTATCTTTTGGGCTAGCAACAAATCTGATTGTACCATTAATGACACAATTACATATTAAATTAATCAGTATCTCTTCTTATCTGGATGATCTATTGTTCTTTCTTATCTGCAGAGCCCAATGAACACTGAGCAGTCATGGATTCAACCCTCTGAAGAAACCCTCTGACTCCAAACCAGCACATGACTAACAGATTGACATGGTATATTATCAAGTCACAACCACTCCAGAGAAGATTACAGAATTGAAAGCCAAGATATAGTGGTGTCCACGATAGAAGCAGTACCATATTCTCAATTCCACATAAGACATTTACAGCTGGATAGTTTACAGAAACTGAAAAAAACATTTGCTCATGTTAAGTCATAGGTCTGTTTTGAGTACAAAAGATGACAGTGCCAATCAATATGCAGTGTAGTTTACAAAGCCATTTAAAATTGGATTACCCTATTGAAGGATATTTGGGTTTCAGTCTACAAACTTCACCACGGTGGCATATGCAATAAAAATCAGAACAGCTTGGCTGTAAGTAAAGAATATTCTGGACTGGGCAGAACAACATGTTTCAGCCTTTGCAGACATTTATATTCCAGGCATACAAAACAGGGAAGCAGATTATCTCATGTGGAAGGCAATGGATCCAGGTGAATGAGAACTACCACAGGAAATACTCATAAGACTGGTAGACAAATGGATCTGCCAGAAATAAATCAAATGTTTTTCAAATACAGTACAAATCTATGATTGCTCTGTGCAAAGATCAAAGATCCCAACAGCAATAGAAACATTTATACATGAATGGGATTTCAAGCATGCCTACCTTTTTCTTCCTAGAGTCATGATTTCTAGAGTCCTCGCAAAGACAATGTAATTTTTATAGCCCCAGCACTACCAATAAGAGCATGGTTTCATGCATTGTTAGACCTGTCAATATAAAAATCATGGCTCTTGCCAGTAATTCCAGAACTTTTGTCTCAAGGCGTTTCTCTTTATCCAAGACTGGACAGTCTGGCTTTAACTATATAGAACTTGAAACAAAAGGGTTTATCAGATTTAGTTATTCAAACTATGACAAAACCATGAAAACAAGTGTTTTCTAAAGTTTATTGTATGTTATAGAAAATGTATCACAACTTCTGATGGTTTCTTGATTTTAACCCACTGGAGTTCAGAATACTTACTCTACCGTAAATCCTACAAACAGGGTTAGCTAAAGGTCTGAAAATTAGGTATTTTAAAAAATGTCAGAGCTATCAATATTATTTCAACACAAATTAACAGACACTCTAGAAATTCATACTTTCCTACAGAGTAGAAGTGTATGGACCGTAGAATAATGAGGATGTGGTAGGCTAGGGGAGCCACTAGAACAGTCAACAGAAGGGTCAAGAACTGTCGCATTTGCCTTTCTCTTCTTTTGCCAGCAGGGATGCTATACTTACCTCAGCACGTTCCTCGATCCGATGGGAGTATAAAGGTTTATCTTCTTCAGTTACACAGTGTCTTGTTGCCCGATTATTTGAGCTGTTTAGTATTCCATTTCTTAGCTGTTATCTTTTGGTCGTTTGCGTGGTATCGACTTTTGCCAATCTCTGACTACTCTTGTACCTACCTATTGAGATTCCTGATGTCCCAGGTCACCTTTGGCTTGCCTTCTCTGACCATCCTATTTGCTCTCTCCATTTGCTCCTGTTCGTCACGGTTTGTTTTGACTCTCAGACACAGAGTAAGATAAAATCAAACTTTATTGAAAAGTTAATAAGAACCCTCACAGGTCCTGAACATACATGAGACATACACAAGATGAGTTCAAAATAGTAACTCATACAATGATACAATATAGTAGGCTCTACCGGCCTTGCCAAACACTGGGCAAGGCAGCCTGGAACTAGCAACACAGGATGAATGAGGCTCTACCGGCCTTGCCAATATACCGGGCAAGGCAGCCTGGAGAATGGCACAACAAATGAATGAGGCTCTACCGGCCTTGCCAATATACCAGGCAAGACAGCCTAAAGGATGGCACAACAATAGGAATGAGGCTCTACCGGCCTTGCCAATATACTGGGCAAGGCAGCCTAAAGGATCTCACAACAATAGGAATGAGGCTCTACCGGCCTTGCCAATATACCGGGCAAGGCAGCCTGGAGGATGGCACAACAATTTGAATGAGGCTCTACCGGCCTTGCCAATATACCGGGCAAGGCAGCCTAACACAATGACTGAGGAAACAGCCCCACTAGAGCTGTAATGTAGGTAGCCTCAGCAATAGATGATATTGTGGAGCAAACCAGTATCACGTACGGTACAACCAGGGAGGCCCTACCGGTGCTGTAATGGAAGCAGCTAGCAACCGGTGTGTAAAGGAGCAAACCAGTACCACGTGCTGGACAACACGGAAGCCCTACCAGTGCTGTAATGGAGGCAGCTAGCAACCAGTGATATGGAGTAAACCAGTACCGCATACTGGACAACACGGAAGCCCTACCGGTGCTGTAATGGTGGCAGCTAGCAACCGGTGATATGGAGTAAACCAGTACCTCGTACTGGACAACACGGACGCCCTACCGGTGCTGTAATGGAGGCAGCTAGCAACCAGTGATATGGAGTAAACCAATACCGCATACTGGACAACACGGAAGCCCTACCGGTGCTGTAATGGTGGCAGCTAGCAACCGGTGATATGGAGTAAACCAGTACTGCGTACTGGACAACACGGAAGCCCTACCAGTGCTGTAATGGTGGCAGCTAGCAACCGGTGATATGGAGTAAACCAGTACTGCGTACTGTACAACACGGAAGCCCTACCGGTGCTGTAATGGAGGCAGCTAGCAACCGGTGATATGGAGTAAATCAGTACCGCGTACTGGACAACACGGAAGCCCTACCAATGCTGTAATGGAGGCAGCTAGCAACCGGTGATATGGAGTAAACCAGTACCATGTACTGGACAACACGGAAGCCCTACCGGTGCTGTAATGGAGGCAGCTAGCAACCGGTGATAAGGAGTAAACCACTACCGCGTACTGGACAACACGGAGGCCCAGCCTAGGATCAGAAGACAACCTAAGGAGAATCCAGTAGTCAGAATGTCGCCCAGGTGACCATAGTCATAAGGAGAATGTCAGTCTGGATCCAGGAGCAGGAACGACAGTCAGGCCAGAACAGGATACTGGAGCAGTAGCAACAGCCAAACCGGGTCAGGAACGGAAGCAGGAACGTCAGCCACACCGGATCAGGAATGGAAGCAGGAACAGCAGCCAAAATGGATCAGGAACGGAAACAGGTACCACTCAGGAGTGACACTGACGTCTGGGCAAAGACACTGACACTGGCAATAGGTAGCTTAAATGGGCCCAGAGACACAGGAACCAAGGGCAGTTGACCACTGACATAGAGACACCACGAAAGGGCAACCAAAGTCTATATAGGCAATACTGGGCGGACTAATGACAGGCAGCCAATGGAGAGCTCTTACTACTGACTGACAGCAAAAGCCAGCAATCACGGCACTGTGATACTGTTCCACCTGATTTTCACTTATTGTCAGACTATCAGTCTATTGGTTCACAGGGGGGGTCTAACCCAATAGTATATGGGGGTTCTTGGCAGTTAGCTCCCTATTTTGATCAGGTTTCTGGAGGGACTCAGTTTGGTGGTCCTAACCCGTAGGTTTAGCCAGTATCAGTGGGCCCTGCCTGCTGGGATTACCTATCCTCTATTCTTCCTATTGAAGAGTGCCGAGGGAATCCTAGGTGTAAGAGTTTACCCTGCCATCCTTGGAGGGTCATGTTCAGGGATACACTGGTTCCCTGCCTCCCTTGGAGAGACTCGTGAGTGGTACTCTGCTCTCCCAATTGATTCCAGGGTCACTACTGTGACCAAGCTTAGGGAATTCATATTTCCTGTACTAGCTCTTTGGTTTGTAGAAGTGTCTCCTGCATCTACTTTTGACTACCACTTTAACTACAACACTGCACAGAGATCTTTCAGATTTGGGGTATCCGGGTCTTGTACAGTTCACCCTTCCTTCCGTCCAGGTCAGGGTCTTGGCTAGCCTGGAATCAGACATCTGGCTTTGTGGCCAGCAACTTTAATTTGGCTTTGGCCACAGCAAGGGAAAAAAGCAACTGTCTTCACCACCGAGCACCGCTCTCAGTAGTAGCACCCAAGCTTCTGGACAGGGAACCCTAGGGAATCTGTGACACTGTGTTAAAATACCCACCAACAATAATAAGACCTTCACTAAAGGCACTAAGGTCCAAGAGAACTTTACAAAGGAAGGGGACCCGTTGCAAATTAGGAGCATAATCATTAGCAAAGGTTAAACACAAAAAGCCCAACTGGCCCTTTATAATGATATAGTGGCCCTCATCATCTTCAAGGACATCAAGACACTCAAAAGGGTGAACTGACTGCAGGCCCGTGAGACTGCCAAAAGATGACAGCAGGGAATAGGGGTCTGGGAGTGGGTAAGAGGGAGAGAGCTAAGAAGTAGGGAGAAGAAGGAGAAATGGGGACAATGTCCCTGGATGTATGCAGAGAGAAAAGCATACAAATAGAAGATAACAAATTATACAACAAAGTAAGACAGCAAAGAACAAATCAAACCCAAACAGAGGCACTGAGAGAGTGCCTGTAGATGGGGAAACTTCATAACAGTCAAAGGAGCCCACTGCAAAGCTGTGAGTAGGTGGATATGGCAAGAAAGGGAGGAGGTGAAAGAAAGAAACGGAGCAACTAAAGTATGAGGATCAAGCAAATTATTCCTGTCTTGGTGCAGTCAGATGGTAACTGCTACACAAAGGAGGGAAAGCAGGAGAGTAGGGCAGGGGGAGAGGATGGCCACTAAACAATGCCAGGAGGTGGAAGGTGGGGAGGTGGAAGAGGTATGACGGGTAGGAAATTCAAAAGAAGGGAAGAGGGAGGAAGGACTCCAATAGAGAGGGGTGTCACTCAGAGGGAATGACTAAACTCACACATGTTAGCAAGTAGCATACACGTATATTTTCAAGAAATAGCAAAACACTACTTTAGGATCACAGGTCAATGGGCAAGCATAGAGGATTCCATACCCAGCTGAGCCAGTAAATAGGGGAAGAGAGAGGGAACAGGGAAGGACACAGGGGAAGAAGGGGGGCACAGCCAAGAAGGGATGACCTGGCAACAAAAAAGTGACACAAAAGGAAATACCTTTGCAAATAAGAAAAATATGGCATGAAAAATAGTAATAGCGAGGGTGAACAATTGGCAAGCAGCTAAACCCCGCAGAGTGGATGAGGTGATTCCTCCTCACACTAGACATCAGCAGGCAAAGGGGGAAGGGCAAAAGAAGGGGGGGGAGGATGGAGAGGACAGCTGTGACCCATGCAAGATATTGCCTGAAAGGGCATCAGGAAGGGGACCGGAGAAGGGAGGGAGAGTGGTAGGAGAGGAGAAATCAGCATGGCCAGGGGGAGCCCCCTTATCCACAGATAAGCAGTGAAACCCAATCATGGGGACCAAAAATAAAGTGCAGACATAAGCAGCCCAAGAAAATTTATGGTGCAGCATTTGCCCGTGCCTGCAAACAAATAAAAGAAGAGCATAAAAGGTCTCCGCGGACAGGGGCACCGAAAAGGCTGAGCAAGGTCCATAAAGAAGGTCCATTGGATCCATAAATGACTGGTCAGATGGAAAAGATAGGAGCAGGAAGGCAGGGGGGAAGAAGGGGAGGGGAAAGGGAAGCTCAGGGGACATGGTCATCAGTTAGGAAAGGGAGGGGATGTCCAGTTGAGAAAGGAATAGCCAGGGTTAAATAACCAAATGGCAACATTTAAGTAAAGTCAAAAGACAACAACATGGTGATATCATCATGTCAAGGAATCAAGACTCTCATAGCAATCTTGAGTATAGGTAATTCAGAAGCAAAGGGCTGGGATCCCATGGGATTATCCCCAACTAAGAAGGTCCCTAGCACTCAGGAGAGACAATGGCAGACTGCTTACTGCAGATTGGTACCTGATGCCAACCGGCATATTGTTGCAGGGGTAAGTTCTGATGGGATGAGTGCCAGAACTGATGGAAAGTGTAGATTCTCACAGAGGTCTTGGACCTCCTCAGCCTTCTGAATGGTATATGAACAACCCTCATAAATCACAGTCATGGAGAAGGGGAAGCCCCATTGATAATAGTGCTTGCGAGTTTATCTGTCAATGGATTAAACTGGAGCCAAAGTTGTAGTGTGTCAATGGTCTTCTAGCTACATAATTTGGTATTGAATGATTTTCAGTGACTCTTTTATATCAACTTCTGGTTATTTCATAGCAAATCAGACTTTGGTTAGAAATTCAAATGATCAGTCCATCAAATTGTAATTTTGTTTACATTATTTATGTTTTGTTACTTTGTATACCCCAGGACAGCTGTATGCCATCCATTTTAATGGAATTTCAATTAAAAATTGTTTTGTATTCCAAGTAAAACATTTTTGTCACGAAATGTGGGGTATCTACAAATCAATGGTAATTTGTAAAAATGCAGGGTCTGAGAAAAAGAAAAATAGTGTATGAACTGTGTGAGTTATTCACAAAAAAGCACCAAATAGTGTAATTTAACTGTACACTTCAATAAAAGTGTGAAAACATTCTATGCACTAGGGGGAGTGAAAAGGCAGCAAAGTGATTAAAGACTAGAGGGGTGCACAGTGCATTGTGGAGCAATGCATTGCACACATATCCAGTTCTTAAAGGGTTAAGATTACCATGTGTAGTGAGTTTGATGTCCTGTGGTCCAGCTAGTAACTCTTATGTCCACCTCCATGGACATGACATCCAGAGCTGCCTTGAACAAGGGCTTATAATTTTAAGTCCTTTGCTACTTGCCAGACCTGAAAAGTTACTCGCCACTGCAAGCCATAACATACCCACCAGGGCTGAATTTCTACTTGCCAGGGCTACATTTTCACTCACCATTGGCTAGTGGCGAGTGGAAATTTTGAGCCCTGTCATAGGGCCATTAGAATTTTCTGGTCATGGTAAACTAAGAGGTGGGTTATTATTAGTATGTCTTAGTTCTCCTTTTAATGATAACTTGTGCTTGGCCT